>CAIGRR010241981.1:0-14587 GCA_903798365.1 Fraxinus sp. 1973-6204 | reverse complement strand
AGATTCCAGAGATGGAGGTATTCGGGACATTATGTTCGTTACAGACACATTCGCATTATCATTCCTATACTGATATTTTGGTACCTATGGACCGCTAGGAATGATGCGAAGCATAGGGGTATTCACATTGTTACAAAACGTATCATTTGGAGAATTTATCACATGATCTCCCTTCTTCATATGGGAGGACTACTTCGAGTGATGCATTGGCAAGGGGATTTGACACTTGCACCCATATTTGGTATTTTTATGAACCCCCCTTCTCTATCTCCACCTACTCTAGTTTGGTGGCGTACTCCGTCAGTCAGATCTATCAAGATCAATACTGATGGATGCGTAAAGGATGGCCTTGCGAGTGGGGGAGGCATCATCAAAGACCACGTAGGACATTGTATTAGGGCTTTCTCAACTTCGTATGGACCGTGCTTGATATTAGAGGCAGAGCTCTGGGCTAGTCTTGATGAGATTTTACTAGCTCATGGTCTTGGTTTTTCAGCAATTGAGGTAGAATTTGATTCTACAATAGCAATTCATTGCATCACTAGAGGATGAGGACCATGGGCTATTCAGAGCATACTCAGACACATCACAGGTATCATATCCTTCGACAGAGATTAAGTTTCTCACATTTACAGAGAAGGNGGTCTTGGTTTTTCAGCAATTGAGGTAGAATTTGATTCTACAATAGCAATTCATTGCATCACTAGAGGATGAGGACCATGGGCTATTCAGAGCATACTCAGACACATCACAGGTATCATATCCTTCGACAGAGATTAAGTTTCTCACATTTACAGAGAAGGAAATCAGGTTGCAGATGCTCTTGCTGCAGAAGGTTGGGATCATCGACGATACCAGATATATGGTCTACATGACCTACCTCGACATATTAGGACACTAGTACAAATTGACAGACATGGATTGCCTAGTGTCAGATTTTAATTTAGATTTTACCCAATTCTTATTTTTGCCTAAATTTGCAGTTGTTCTTATTGTAAAGAAAGTAGTACTTCCTCATTTACTGCTTTAAATTTTCATCATTTATTTTCATCGTAAGGGAACTAGTACTTCCTCATTTTTTGCAATTCTTATTTTTGCCTATATTTGCAGTTGTTCTTATTGTAAAGAAAGTAGTACTTCCTCATTTACTACTTTAAATTTTCATCATTTATTTTCATCGTAAGGGAAGTAGTACTTCCTCATTTTTTGCTTTCATTAGTTTCATGTAACCACGGTATTTCTTCGCCACAAGTGAGAGCAAATTTATAAAATCTCGAAGGTCCTGCCCTCTTTTAACTAAAAAAAAAGAGTCATAAACCAATAATAGAGAATCATCTGCCAAATTCTTATTGTTACAAGAAATAGCCTATGATATTTGTGGATCAGCTATGACTGTTGACAAAGAAATCTGTGAAGCGGATGTGAACTTAGTATCCCATGCAAATGCAAGAGAAATAGTAGACAAAAAGTTGTTTCACCAAAAATAAAAAAAAAAATGAGTTTGGCATTTGATGCAATCTAGTGTATTAAGGTCGGGAAGAAAGAATACGTAATCAAATGTTCAAAAAATGATTGCAATTGGACACTAAGTCTCCAGGGTTGGGAAAACAAAGATGTTCAAGATCAAGAAGATGGGTATTCATCATACATAACATCATCACGAATCATATACACTCGAAATGATATGTATAATGACATATTAGATACATATGGAGTGGATATTAGTTATGTGAAGGCATGGAGATCGCGTTAACAGATATTGAAGATGAGTAAGGGTAATCTAACTACATCATTTTAGAGACTACCTTCTTATTTTTATATGTTGCTACAAATGAACATTGGAACAGTGACAATCATGGAGGCAGATGATCTAAGTAGGTTTAAGTTTTGCTTCATGGCTTTGGGTGCATCAATTAGTGGGTACAAATAATATAGACTTGTCATTTTTATTAATAGTACATATTTAAATGGTCATTACAGTTGGACTCTTTTCACAGAATTTACACAAGACTTGAACAACAATATATTTGTACTTGCATTTGGGATAGATGACAATGAGAATGATAAGTCGTGGACGTGTTTTCTTGATATGTTCAAAAGGGCATATGAAGCGAGAGAAGCACTATGTATAGTTTCAGATCGACATAATTGTATAAAAATGCGATTGAAGCTGTATTACCTGAGGTAATACATGGAATCTGTCTGATCCACTTAAAAAATTGAAGACACATTTTTGCATTTCAGGTCACAACATAACCCATTCTTCAAATTTGTAGCTCGAGCGTACACATTAGATGAATTTAAATATCACATACAACAGCTGGACACAATGTATGAAAAATCAAGGGATATCTGGTATTGTAATAATATCTTTTTTCTTTTTAAATTCATCAGCTTATATGATTATACAACTTATATTCGATGTTCCTCCCTATTTTTTGTAGGAGGGTGTTGGTCATGACAAATAGTCACGATTACACATGACAATGAATAGATATTCTACCATGACGTCAAACATAATCGAGTTGATGAATGTAGTCACTAAAGCAACAAAGAACTACCGTGTTGATGCACTTCTAGAGGTTTTAAGGCAAGAAATACAAACAATGCATGTGACATATTGACTGTAACGCTTCGAATTCTAGCAACTCGCGATGCGTCATGAAACATGAGTTCCTTAACTTTAACCGTAAAAATAAATAATAAAGAAAAATGTTAGAGTTCAACTTAATTTATAAATAATGTAGAAGTAACCATTTCGACAATTTTGACTTAGAAAAATATGGAACAAATTGATTTAGGAAAGAGTTTGAGAAAAATTTAGCCAGCTGGTGCAGCTTTTTTCTCGATAGCACACTGAGTTGTAAAAAAAGTATTTGACTAGCAAACGTCGACGAAAAAGTATGAAAATTTTACACAGTATAAAACTCATGTATGTGTATTATATCAAAGACTGGGGTCATGAGGATGATGTTTGATGCACGAAAACATTTTTAGATGATCGATAATAATCTTGGTTTTAGTGTAACACAGTTTCCCATAAATACTATAATAAATTTTGGGGACTCCAACATGTTTTTAATTATGTTATGACTTGCTACTAGCATTGCCATGTGGCCGACCCAGCGAAATTGTGAACTCACTCATGCCGAACCAACTTCCATAGAAGACGAGGCATTGGGACAGTTTTCGAAGCTCGTTACTAATCCAAAGTGGCCTAGGTCTGAGGCTCTACCTAGCAGATGAAGGCCCGATGGCCCAAGTGCAGAGATCTTGAATTTATTATAGAAATCTTATTTGAATGATTGATGTGACTTCTGTAAAAAGTGTATTTGTATCTTGTCTTGTTAATAGGATATAAGAGCATTAAATGCTTTGTAAAGTTATGAAAGTCAACATGATGGCTAGGATTTGATGCTTCGGCCGAAGGGATGAGGCCACGTGTAATTTTATCTGAGGGTCACCATTCATTTGTAACATTATAAATACCTCCACCATGTAACAATTGAAGGCTAATGCAACTCTAAATACTTGGAGCAACTTGTTTTATTCTCTTACATTGGTTTGCAATCTTTAATTTGAGTTTATAGCGATTGGTTATTATCATACAATTGTATCCCGGATATCACGCTAAACCCAAATGGAAACATCTCGCATCGTTGAGCTTCTCCCATGTCCAATTTTAGAGTGATCTTGACCGTTGATCGACCTTTACGTGTTGGACCTAGCTTACGTATACACTAGTGGGTTCGACATCTGTTGGCAGCATATTTTGAGGTCAAGAGATTGGTACCGTGTGTGGAAAACCACACTAAAACCGCGAGCAACCCCATAGAAAAAGGTTTTCTAAGAAAATAGTTTAGGCGTCCCCCTTGAAAAAGGATTTGTTCTTGAAAATGAACAAGAGGAAACCCCCAAAAGAAAGTTTGAGTTTTAGGCTTGAAAAGAAATGAGCTCAGATGGTGACGTCCCTCCTAAGCGTGTGAGGGAAAGCTATGACGGAGTCCCCGTCCCATTGGGTCAGCGTCGACCTCACCACCATCATAAACGAGGTAGGATGAGGATGGCGGCCCAACTCACCAGAGAAATACCACTATGGCAGCCAACATGAGGAGCATTACCAACCAAAACCTAGCGATACAGGAGCTATTGAGGTAGATGCAAGGCCAAAGAAGGCATCTGATCCCTCTCTTCACATCCCAAGAACAGTACCGCAAGAAGATGAGATACAAAGTCAGAGAACTCAACCCCCTAGGCATGCTAGGAGAGTTAGCCCCATTGAAAGGAAAGTGGGAGTTGATGTCTATTCCAATTATACTTCTAGCCGACCAACCGAGGCCCCACTCAATATGGAGGACAGCTTTTCCTCGGAGTACGAGCCAAATAAGAGGCCTCAGAGATCTAACAATGTGTTTGATCGGATTAGTACAGCTGAACCAAGGCACAGGCAGCATCATGAAATCCTAGTGCCTCGGAATAGGCCATAGCCCACACCTCCTGAGACTTGGCAACTGGAGGAAAGGCAAGAACATGCCCCCTATGTTGCCCCACTTAGAAATAGGCGTCAAAGGATGGGCGAGGAGGCAGTAAACCAGGCAGGCCCATCTGTGCTACTACCTAGGTATGAGGCAAATGAAAACTATGATTCAGATGAACCTCTACAATCATGTGATTTGGATGATGACGAAAATCTCCCATTTTCATGAGAATTGAGAGATACCCGAGTACTGAACTATTATGTAATGCCCAAGATGCCAAAGTACGATGGGAGAGGCGACTCGACTAAGCACTTGAATAGTTACAAAACACACATGAGCCTGAGTGGCGCCACCCCTACCATGAAATGCAGAGCTTTCCATTTAACTCTCAGTAAAGCAGCTGAAATTTGGTAAGTAGGTTACCACTTGGGAGTATCAGAAGTTGGCCAGAATTCAAAAGCACTTTTCTGAAAAGATTTGCGGTAAATAATGACTGAAAAGCCCTAATTCAGCGTCTCCAAGACATGAGATAATAGACTAGAAAACTTTGAATAGTTTCTTATCTCACTTTACCGATGAGATGCCATATTGTGTTCAAGTTACCGATCGAGAGGCCTTGTTAGCTTTGATAAGGGGCCTAAATATGAATACCATATTTTGGATAGATGTAAAAATTTAGGATCCCACTACTTACGACGCATTGCTGGAGATGATGAGGTGGGAAATTACCAATAAAGAGTTGATTGATCATAGAATCAGGGCTAGCAGAGGCCTCTAGCCTGAACAGAGGCAGCGTGGGAGGGGACCTACCTCTCATTTAATGGATCACCAACGAAACCAGTCTGACAACAAAATTGCCCCTAGTTCAGGCCAGGCACTTGCTACGACAACTTTAAACACTATGCCCACATTGATCTATAAGGATGTACCTACGACAAACCCTCAAAAAACTAATTTTACACAACAAGCCCCCTATAGAGGACGAGGCTGAGGCTGAGGCCGAGGCCGACGGGCAGGATCTAGATGTAGGCTAAACTCGAGGGAATACTGTACATACCATCATTCTTATAGCCACAACACAGTGGATTGTAAGGATATCGCCCTGCAACCGAGGGGGACGAATTCTCGAGATGACCATCGAAACAACTCTCAGTAGAGAAATAGGCCCCCGCCAAGTCATGATTAGTCGCCTAGGCATAATGAGGCCACTCCTTGCCTTCAGTATGTATCTCCCTGACGGAGAAGGGAGCATGAAGAAGAAAGAGTAAGGGACGGACACCAAAAGTGAAGATGCCATCAAATTCGAGTGGAGAACGCTCCCATCCATGAAATTGACACAATCTTCGGAGGCCCTTATGTCAGTGGAGAAATAAGAAACTCCCAAAGGAATTATGACAAGAGGTAAAAGGACCCCCCCACTAACTATATAGTGGACGACAATTGTTGAATAAATCAGCCTCCCATTATGTTCACTCGGGAGGATTTGGAAGCTGTCCACTATCCTCATTGTGATGCCCTTATCGTGAAGGCCATAGTAGCTAGATATGGACTAAAATAGATGTCAGTGAACAATGGAAGCTCTGTTAACATTCTATTCAGAGCCACGTTTGACAAAATGATTTTAGATCATGAGTTAACTCTCATCACCACCCCCTTGTATGGCTTTACTAGAGATATCATAATTCCGAAAGGTAAAATTATACTTGCAATGGAGATAGGAGAGCCGTCCCAATCAACTTTGAACTTTATGGAGTTTTTTATAGTAGGCCAGGTTACCATAGAGTATTAGGAAGACATGTACTGAAAGATTTGGGAGCCGTTACCACCATCCACCACTTGTGCATGAAGTTCCTTACTACCATGGAGTGGCAAAGATAAAAGGTAACCAAAGAAGAGCATAGGAGTGCTACTTAAACTCTGTCAGAAAGGCTGAGCCTGGGGATGTCAACATTGTAACAGTTGACATGGACATGGTAGACGTTCCCAAGGAAGTGCATATGAACGACATGGTTGACCCCTGTATTATTGAAATTGAGTCCCTAACAGCCCCAGTAAAGGAGCTGGAAAGCTTCCCAGTGGATCCATTGGATCCACCAAGTAGTTACAAGTGGGAAGGGGCCTATTACCGGAAGTTAAGGAAAGACTCAAGAACTTCCTATGTGAGAATCATGATGTCTTTGCTTAGAAGCATGAGGATATGGTAGGTATTGGCCCTAGGTTCAGTTGCCACCATTTGAAAATTGATCCTAAGATTGCCTCGAATAGACAAAAAAGAAAAACTCTAAATCTAGAGAGATATGAGGCCCGAAAGGAAGAGGTACAGAATTTAATCAATATTGGCTTCATCAGGGAGGCCTTATACCCAAAGTGGGTCTCCAACTCGGTCTTAGTGAAGAAACGTAACGAAAAGTGAAGGGTGACTTTTTCGACCTAAACAGAGCTTATCCCAAAGACAGTTTCCCCCTCCCCAGGATAGATTAGCTAGTGGACTCCATCGTCGGACATGAATTACTAAGCTTTATGAATGCCTACTCCAACTATAATCAAATTCCCATGTACCCGATAGATGAGAAGAACACCTCTTTCATCACTAATAGAGGTTTCTATTGCTATAAAATGATGTCTTCCGAATTAAAGAACGCTGGAGCCACCTATCAGAGGCTCGTTAATAAAATGTTTGCCGATCTCCTCGACAACACGATGGAGGTCTACGTGGATGACATGCACATCAAGAACTTGAAGGTAAGTGACCATATAACTCAACTGAACGACTCTTTTCAAATCTTGCGAAGGTACCGTATAAGATTAAACTACCTTAAATGTGCGTTCGGAGTCGCATCAAGCAAGTTCCTAGGGTATATGGTAAACCAGAGAGGTATAGAGACAAATCCAAAGACAATATGAGCACTGATCGAGATGAGATCCCCACAAAAATCGAAAGAAGTGCAAAGTTTAACTGGTTGCGTGGCTGTTTTAAGTCGCTTCATCTCAAAGGCCACCGACAAATGCCTCATCTTCTTCAAGGTCTTAAAAGGGCGAAAGAAGTTTCATTGGACGGAGGAATGTGAAGAGGCCTTCCAGGCGCTAATAAAGCACTTAAGGCAAGCTCTCATCCTCTCGAAACTCAAGTTGGGAAAAGTTCTACATCTCTACTTGGCCGTCTCCAATGAGGTCATTAGTGTCGTACTTATCAAAGAAGAGGGCTCTACCTAGCTACCAGTTTACTACATCAATAAGGCATTGCTGGTACCTAAAACCCGTTACCCAGATATGGAGAAGTTAACCTTGGCATTGATCACTGCGTCAAGAAAATTAAGGCCCTACTTTCAAGCCCACACTATTTATGTACTTAAGCAAGTGCTTCAAAAATCGACGCCTCAGGAAGATTGTTAAAGTGGCCAGTAGAGTTTAAGTGAGTTCGAAGTTCTCTTCAAAGCAAGAACAGCCATCAGGGCCAGGCCGTAGCGGACTTTGTGCGAGATTTGTCAATATCCTTGAAGTGGACGAGATTATGGAGCCCCGTCTAGCCCCCTACATGGAATTTATTCTTGGATGGGTCAGTCGAAGACGCAGGCTCAGGGTCAGGAGTGGTCCTGGTGAGCCCCGAGGGCCACAAGTTGAACCGTGCAGTGTAGTTCAGATTTATGGCCACCAACAATGAGGCGTTGCTTGTCGGCCTTATACTAGCCAAAGAAATGTAAGTGAGGAGGTTGCTCATCAACAGTGACTCCCAACTTATCGTTGGCCAGGTTAACGGTAGCTTCATAGCCAGGGACAAAGCCATAACTGCGTACCTCAAATTAGTGATGGACCTTTTTCCATCCTTTGAAAAGTTTAAGCTAAGTCAGATCCCAAGTGTTGAAAACACCCATGCCGACACTTTGTCAAAGTTGGCTAGTAGCAAGGATTCAGATTTTTTGACGATAGTGCCAATTGAGCACTTCCTAAGGCCCCCCATCGCTACAGTAAAAGTGATGTGGGTGAAAGGAACTCCAACCTAGATGCAACCCCTTATAGCTTATCTTAAAGACCAGGTTCTGCCTGATAGCAAAGAGGAGGCTTACATGCTAAAGAGGAGGTCTGCTCATTTTGTGCTAGTAGATGATATTCTGTAAAAACAAGGACTCTCATCCCCCTTCTTCCGATATGTGAGGGGGAAGAAGCTACCTACATACTCCACGAGATTTATGAAGGTGTTTGTAGCAATCACTCGGGAGGACTCGTGCTGGCACGAAAGGCACTAAGGTAGGGGTACTATTGGCCCACCTTAAAAAGGATGACATTCAGTTTGTACAAAAATGTAACAAATGTCAATGTTTTTCCCCCATTCAAAGACAGCCATCCTAGGAGCTGACTACAATGTCCAACCCCTAATCTTTCAATAAATGGGGCGCAAGGGCAGTGGAAGTGCAAGTTTTGCCATTGTCACAATTGATTACTTCATAAAGTGGGTGAAAGTTGAGCCTTTGGTAAAGATCACCAAAGCCAACACTTCTAAGTTCTTGTAGAAGAACATCATATGCCGGTTTGGAATTCCCCACTCAATCGTCTCAGATAATGGAAAATAATTTGATAATAAAAAGGTGAGGGAACTTTGTAAGGAGCTTGGAATTAAGAAACACTTTTCTATGTTTTACCACCCCAAGCCAATGGACAAGTCAAAGCTGTGAACAAAACTATCAAACACACATTGGAAAAGAAGTTCGACGCATCAAAAGGTTTTTAGATGGATGAACTGCCACATGCACTGTGGGCAATCTGAACTACAAGTAAAACTCCAACTGGCGAAACCCCTTTTTCAATGGCTTATGGTGCCGGGGCCACGAGCCCAGTAGAGGTTGGATTATCTTCCCCATGAAGATTGCATTTTAGCGAGATATCGAATGATGAGCTTAGAAGGTGTGAGCTCGATTTTCTTGAAGAAAGAAGAAATGGCTCCCAATTGAAACTGGCAACATATCAAAGAAAGATGACTAGATATTATAATACTAAAGTTAAGAAGAGGTCCTTTCGGATAAATGACCTGGTACTTCGAAGAGTGTTCTTATCCTCCAAAGAGCTAGGAGTAGGCACTTTAGGTCCAAATTGGGAAGGACCATACCGCATCAAGGAAGAGATCCGACCTGGCACTTATCGGATCAAAGACATGGATGGAAAGGTTCAGTCCTATCCATGGAATGTCGAACATTTAAGGAAGTATTATCAATGAATGTAATCCATAGCTGGAAGCCTTTACCCAGCCTTTGCAAATAAACAAAATTTTCGTCTAAAAATGTAGAGATCTATGTTTTTATGAATAAGCGTGAGCACCTCGGAGAAGAGGGTCGGATCTGTAAAGGGATTACCTCACTTGAACTCTGAGGTGTACATCACACGCCTCGCCTTGGCGAAGCAGAACGCCAAGGAAGAAACCTTTACATGGATAAAACATCTACCATGTAAGTAAGCATTAGCACTACGGAGGAGAGGATTGGATCCCAAAGGGATTACCTCACTTGAACTTCGAGTTGTACATCACATGTCTCACTTTGGCAAAGCTAAACGTCAAGAGAGAAACCTTTAGATGGATGAACCATCCACCATGTGAAGAAATGTGGGCGTCTCAAAGGAGAGGATCAGATCCATAAAGAAATCACCTCGTTCGAACTCCGAGGCATACATCACGAGTCTTCTTTGACGAGGTTGAACGTCATCGAGGAATATAAAAAATGGGAAGTAAAATGCTCCCAAAAACATCAAGTTAAAATCCTTTTAGCTGAGTTATCCAAATATAAGGTAAAGTTATTCAACTATAATTGTTGCTTGAGCGATTCGTTCCAGTTATTTAATTGTTTATCGAGGCCGTCTTACTTGGAAGAAAAATAGTGAAATGACAAGGAAAGCAGTATGAGACTTGTAAAAATTCCATTCATTAAAGAAAAGTTAAGTACACTTGGGGGCTATAGCCATTACAAAATATGACTATGATCTATGCTACTGTTGAGGTGGCTATGGTGCCAACACCTCGTTGGTAGGTGCTTCGTTAACTACTTGACCTGAAGCTTCTTCATCAAGAGTTTCCTCTTGGTCGGCCTCGTCTTCAGCAGCTTCCTTAGCGGGGGTTTGGGACATTTCCTCCACGAACTCTGCCCTTAGTTCGGATTCCTCAAGATCGGGATAGAGCTCTTCCACCCTTCCTACAACCTCAGCGTAGGAAAACTTTCGCCAATACGCAGCGAACCACGGTACTCATCGATAAGATGGAAGTTGGCAATATAATTCTTCATCGCCTCCTACCCAGCTTGTTGAGCCTCAGCTTCAACCCTTTTAGCCTCATCCACATAGTATTTTGTTTGGTTCTCCAGCTCCAAGTTCATTTTCTCCACGGCCTCAGCAGTGATTTTCTTATGGTTATTCGAGGTCTCAACCTTCTTGGTCAAAGAGGCTACTTCACATTGAGATTCGTGGACCTCTTTCCTCAAGTCCTCCATTTTAGCCATAGTGGAATTGAGCTTTTGCTTGTCTTCAAATCGCTGGGCCCTCATCGCCTCGACCTCTGAGTTCAACCTCTTTATCTCCTCCTCAGCAGAGGCCGCTTATCCACCGAGGCCTTATTCTTTCTTTGAATGTCAGCTAAAGCTTCATGACATTCGAGGGCCAACCCAAAAGTCCTGGCACTCCGACTTACCAGTGCCGAAGTAAGGTCTACCACGTCATAGGTGAACACATATAGCTGCCACCGGTTCGTCCAATATTTGTAAAAGTTCTCTGTTGTGCCTCAGACCTCAGGTGGTAACACTTCAACAATTACAGGGGCATTTTCCTCATCTTGCCCTACCAGGAATCGCCCTGCTTTTCCTGGAATCCTCTCTACAAGGGGCCTCTTGAAGCCTCAGAGGCCTGAGCTTCCTCCCTCTTTGCCTCTTCATTGGTTGTGCTAACATTTTCCACCTTTACTGCCTTTATTACGAACTCCATGACCTTGGACGGTGGGGGAGCATCTTTTTCGGGGTAGGACATAATAGTCCCAAACTCACTGGAGCCCCACCAATATGAACAAAATTTCTCTTCTTCTGGGGCTCCTCCGCTTCCCCTTACCCTTGTCAATCATCCCCTGGGCTTTCTTAGGAGCCTCCTCAGCACCTTTTTCAGCATGGTCATTGTTGAAGCACTCCAGTCTGCTTCTTAACAGCCAGCACCAAAAGATAAACGCTTCATCGATTTAGCACCAATTAGAGTCATGGCCTTCAGAATGGTGGCCATATATGGAGTGGGATAATCCTTCTTCGCAAATTTATCTCCAGGCACCAAAAAGGTAAAGATTAGAAGCCTGCGAAAAGAAAGTAAAAGAGCTTCATACCCTTGGGCACCATTAATCCGAAGTCTGTGAAGTATCTACTTCAGTCTATGAGGTGGTCGAAACTTCGAAGCTTCAAGGATTGTTTATAAATGTCTTCAATTACTTCCCACTCCGCCTTATAGAGTTTGAAACGCGAACCAGAATCTGCAAAAAGAGCGATTAGTATAAGGCACAAACAGTAAATTAAAAGTGTGTAAAGCGAGGCACTCACGTGCTTCATAGTACTAGGTCGGTACTGTACAGGCTAGGACAGTGTCTCCCTCCACCATCTTCCATCTACCCCTAGCCCGAAACCAGGACTCCTTCCAGCCCTTTATGGATGAAGAAAGTCCTACAACAAACGGAGCATGAGCCCCCCAGAGGTTGAGGTAGTACCACCCTTTGGAGTAATCTTTTCCCAATACCCTAGCCTGGAAGAGTGTTTGGAGGACATGTCCTCGCCCAACGATACTTTCTTCCAGAGGAAGTAAGACCCAACTAGTTAACTCCACCCATTTGATAAAATTTGAGTTGTAGCCAACATGATGGTCCTCAGCACTACCTTAAAAAAGTGGTGTAGAAGTAGAGGCATTCCTGCTTTAAGCAGAAATTCACTGACTACCACACAACTCGACCTCGAAAATCAGGCACGTTCGTGGGGCTTCAAGAACTAACATTTCAACGTAGTGGGGAATGCAATATTTTTGCTTAAGTTTGGCTTGTCTTTAGCGGTCATGGAAGAAGGAATCTTGGCAGCCTCCAACCCACCTTATAGTCTATGGGCTATTCGCTCATAATGTACCATTCTTTTAACCCCTGCCAGACACTGACTCACACCTAACCTAGCTACCGTAACTACCATCAATGCCTCGAGATCCATTAAAAAATGCATGAAAGTGGTGAAGAATCACAGAAAGTGATGAAAGTGATGCCGCAACAAAATACCTAGAAGGAAAGCTCTAAGAACAGTCACCGAAGAACAAGAAGATGCCGGAAATTTCGAATACTAGAGAGTACGAGTGATTTTTGCAAAAGTAAAGCTTAAAACTAGAATGATTCTGGCATTTATATGAAGAAGGAATCAATCTTGATTGTTAGATCAAGGCTCATTAAATCTAAAGCGTCCAATCGTATACTACATTTGAGGTGTGGAATTCAAACAGTTTATTTCACCAATGCCTCAAATTAATTCGTGATTATCACGTGCCTGCCTCGGCGCATTAGTCCTTGTTGCAAAAAAATGAGTAGCCATCATCAGCCATCATTGTATATTTAATGTGACGATCGTACGTGTATTTGAAATTGTATCGCTTCAGCTATCTCGCCTTGGTAACGTGCGAAACTGTCAAATCATGTGCACCAATATCAAGGTCAATCACTAGTAAATTAGCCTCAGCAGTTCAGCATTTATCTGCCTCATCTTCAAAATAAATTCGGCTATCCTCAAAGTAAATTAGCCTCGACAGCTCAGCATTTATCTACCTTATCTTCAAAATAAATTCAGCTATCCTCAAAGTAAATTAACCTCGACAGTTCAACATTTATTTGCCTTATCTTCAAACCAAATTCAGCCATCCTCAAAGCCTCCACAATTCGGTATTTTTCATTTCGAAGTAAGCCAATTTTACATCAACTATCAATTCCACGCACAGTATAAA
Source organism: Fraxinus sp. 1973-6204 (assembly GCA_903798365.1). Taxonomy (NCBI): domain Eukaryota; kingdom Viridiplantae; phylum Streptophyta; class Magnoliopsida; order Lamiales; family Oleaceae; genus Fraxinus; species Fraxinus sp. 1973-6204. The sequence continues at coordinate 1,133 of CAIGRR010241981.1, read as the reverse complement.
TATCTATGCCTAGACTTGGGGGACTAGTATGATGAATCAGAAATTTTAACACTTTTTCATAATTTTAACACTTTTTGTGATATCCAAGAAGGTACTTCATTTATTACTAAAGTTCACGCATAACATAAATAATTGCACATGGACTTGGGGATTATTGTTATGACTTGCTACTAGCATTGCCACATGGCCTACCCAGCTGAATTGTGGACCCACTCCTACCGAACCAACTGCCATAGAAGACGAGGCCTTGAGATAGTTTCAAAGGCTCGTTACTAATCCGCAACGGCCCAGGTCCGAGACTCCACCCAGCTGATGATGGCCCAAATGGCCCACATGTAGAGATCTTGAATTTATTATAGAAATCTTATTTAAATGTTGATGTGACTTTTGTAAAAAGTGTATTTGTGTCTTGTCTTGTCAATAGGATGTAAGAGCATTAAATACTCTGTAAAGATAGAAAAGTCAACATGATGGCAAAGATTTGATACTTCAGCCGGAGGGATGAGGCCACGCGTAATTTTATCTAAAAGTCATCATTCCATTTGTAACATTGTAAATACCTCCACCATGTAACAATTGAAGGCTAATGCAACTCTAAATACTTGGAGCAACTTGTTTTATTCTCTTACATTGGTTTGCAATCTTTAATCTGAGTCTATAGTGATTGGTTATTATCATACAATCGTATCCCAGATATCACGCCGGAACCCGAATGGATACGTCTCGTGTCGTTGAGCTTTTCCCACGTCCAAGTTTGGAGTGATCCTGACCGTTGATCGACCTTTACGTGTTGAACCTAGCTTACACATGCATGCAGGGACGGACCCATTAAGGGTCTGGACCCTTGATTTTTTGCCTTTAAAAAAAGGCCACCCAACTACGAAGCCCAAGTCTTTTAATTTTAAACAGCCCACATTGCAATTTTCAAACCTGAGAACTGAGAAGCGTTCCCTTGAATCCCTTCCCTTGCGAACTCATTCCCTTCTCTTCCCCTCCCTTCCCCTCATTTCTCTTCTCCTGCGAACTCGTTCCCTTCCATTTTTCCCAATTCTCAAACCCTGCGATCTCATTAGGCGACGATGGGTGGGATTCCAAATTTCGATTACTAATTTACCATATTTTGAAAGATGAAG
>CAIGRR010241913.1:0-16696 GCA_903798365.1 Fraxinus sp. 1973-6204 | reverse complement strand
TCCCCTGCAAAAATTTCAGCAACACCAGCAGTATCTATTGCGACTCGGCAACTGATTTTGCTTTTATTTTTTATTCTTCTCCTCTTCTTTCTATTTTGTTTTTCTCCTTCCCTCCATGTCTTCAGTTGGCTTATCTTTTCTCCTTTCATCTGCGTCTCGACCCCTTTTTTAATCCTTTTCCTTGTGGCTTCAGTTTTGTTGGGACTCAATATCTATACTTTACCGTGCATCCATCCGTTTGTTTAGAAAAACATTAAGTCAACCTAATTTTGGGAATATCCGTCTGGTCTTAATTTGTCATTTACTCATCTAACTGTTACATGATTTGTTGCATAGATTTATTTAAACAGAGGAGACGCATTGTTATATGGCTTTATTTATTTCGTATTTTTCTTTATTTATTGGTTTGTGGCATAGGGAGGCTTATGCCTTGCCTCACAGAGAAAAAAAGCCTCAAAAAACCAATTATGCCCTTTTAAACATTGATTATGGATAGCTAAAAGTTGATGGAAACTGTGATTGTAACCCATAAAACTTACTTAGACACTCAGCGCTTTGTAAAGAAAGAAACCAATTTGTTTTTGGACTTACTGATTTTAGGTTGTAGAATCTTTCCCCAATCGCAAATCTTGTCCTTGCATTGTTGATAAAATATAATTTCCTGACTGTTGTTTGTGCTTTTTACTCGTTTTTATGTTGTGGGTATGCTATCAGAATCAAAATCCTTGACATTTGGAGATAATAGATCTTTTTCTATACTTTTTGCAGCCTCCANAATATAATTTCCTGACTGTTGTTTGTGCTTTTTACTCGTTTTTATGTTGTGGGTATGCTATCAGAATCAAAATCCTTGACATTTGGAGATAATAGATCTTTTTCTATACTTTTTGCAGCCTCCAAAGATTAAATCATTCATCAGCAGTGTTACAGCTACTCCACTTGAAAATATAGAAGGACCGCTAAAAACATTTGTTTGGGAGTTTGACAAGGTGCATTTACAAACTTCACCTAACTCTTTAAGTACATCACTTGCTTTGATTGATATCGATTTTCTTCTGGATGCAGGGGGATTTCCATCATTGGGTCGATTTATTTAATCACTTTGATACCTATTTTGAGAAATATATAAAATCAAGGAAAGATTTGCAACTTGAGGACAGCCTTTTGGAATCTGATCCTCCCTTCCCTAGGGTTGCTGTTCTTCAGATTCTCCGTGTCATCAGAATAGTATTAGAGAACTGCACCAATAAGCACTTCTACAGCTCATATGAGGTACTTGTCTTTATCTCAATCTCAGCTTTGGTCAACCCATCTTATTTTTTTATAAAGAAACCTGATGTGCATTTGACATCAATTGGTATTTACCCTTCTTTTCTTAGTCTATTTACAATTATTTTGTCCACATATCTGGAAGCAAAATATTTCTGCATGACCTGGCAACTTTTAGATGACCATGATACCTGAGGTGGTAGCTTGTCATTAGTTTGTGTATATAGGGGACTGCTGGTAGTGCTGGTGGTTTGGTGACTATGGTGTTGTGTTGGTGGTAGGGCACTGGACACCAAGAAAAATATGAACTGATGTGCAGTGCGTGTTGTAAATTTGTGCGTTGCTTCTATTGATTAGAACTAGCAGGTTTCATTCTAATGTTACTATTTTCTTTGCTGATACTGTTATAGCTATCATCATCAGAGGGCACATTAATGCCATTTACTTTCTTGTTTATTGTTCATTATATTTCCTTTTTAACTTATTGTTACAATTTATCCAACTTCGTGATATCAATGCAGCATCACTTATCGTCTCTGCTTGCTTCAACGGATGCGGATGTCGTTGAGGCATGCCTACAGACTCTGGCTGCTTTTTTGAAGAAGACCATTGGAAAGTACATCATAAGAGATACTTCTCTAAATTCTAGATTACTTTCTTTTGCACATGGTTGGGGGGGAAAAGAAGGAGGTCTTGGATTAATTTCTTGTGTGATACCAAATGGAATTGACCCAATTGCGTACCAGTTGGCTTGCACCCTGCATTTTGAGTTTTATGCAGTGGATGAATCCTCGAGTGACCCCAATTCTACAGAACAGCCTACCAAAGGTTTACAAATCATACACTTACCTGACGTTAACACCAGAAAAGAGTCTGATCTTGAACTTTTGAATAATTTAGTTGTAGAATATAAAATTCCCCAAAGTTTGAGATTTTCTCTTCTGACAAGGTTGCGATTTGCTAGGGGATTTAGCTCCCTTGCTGCACGGCAACAGTACACATGCATCCGGCTGTATGCCTTTATAGTTCTTGTTCAAGCTTGCGGTGACACTGATGACCTGGTTTCTTTTTTCAACACTGAGCCTGAGTTCATCAATGAATTGGTTGCCTTGTTGAGCTATGAAGACGCAGTTCCTGAAAAAATTCGAATTTTGAGTCTTCTTTCCTTGGTTGCCCTTTGTCAAGATAGGTCACGCCAGCCTACTGTATTGACTGCTGTAACATCTGGTGGGCACCGTGGTATTCTTTCCAGCCTCATGCAAAAAGCTATTGATTCAATTGTTAGTAATTCGACAAAGTGGTCTGTTGTTTTTGCGGAGGCTCTGTTATCTCTTGTTACTGTTTTGGTGTCATCTTCATCTGGTTGCTCAGCTATGCGTGAAGCAGGATTTATACCAACTCTTCTTCCTCTACTCAAAGATACCGATCCACAGCACTTGCATTTGGTTAGCACGGCTGTACATGTTCTTGAAGCATTTATGGATTATAGTAATCCAGCCGCTGCGCTTTTCAGAGACTTGGGAGGTTTGGATGATACAATATTACGCTTAAAGGTAGAAGTGTCTCACGTTGATAGTGCTTCGAATCAGCAGAGTACTTCTATTGACCTAGACAGTTTGGAGTGTATTGGTTCTCAAGTAGTTACAGATACTTCTCCCGATCTAGATAGTTTGCAGCCTCTTTATTCTGAAGCCCTGGTCGCATATCATCGCCGATCATTGATGAAAGCGTTACTTCGTGCTATATCTTTGGGAACCTATGCTCCTGGAACACCTGCTCGCATTTATGGTTCAGAAGAGAGCTTGTTGCCTCATTGCTTATGTATAATTTTCAAAAGAGCTAAAGATTTTGGTGGTGGGGTATTTGCACTTGCAGCAACTGTTATGAGTGATCTCATTCACAAAGATCCTACCTGCTTTTCTGTCTTAGAAGCTGCTGGTATTCCTTCTACATTTATGGATGCTATAATGGATGGTATTCTTTGTTCTGCTGAAGCTATTGCTTGCATACCACAGTGTCTTGATGCCTTGTGTTTGAACAACAATGGGCTTCAAGCCGTGAAAGATCATAATGCTTTGAGATGCTTTGTGAAAGTTTTTACTTCCAAAACGTACTTGCGAGCCCTTACTGGTGATACTCCGGGTTCCTTGTCCAGTGGTCTGGATGAACTAATGCGTCATGCTTCATCATTGCGTGGACCAGGAGTTGATATGCTGCTTGAAATACTGAACAGTATTGCAAAAATTGGATCTGGACTTGAATCTAGCTCTCTGTCCACAGATAATCCAAGCTGCTCTCAACCTGTACCCATGGAAACTGAAGCTGAGAATAGAGATATTGTTTCTTCAGATGACAGAGATTCATGCAGGGCTGAAAGTTGTGAGCAGTCACTTGAATCATCTTCTGATGCCTTACTATCGAATGTGGAATCTTATTTACCTGATTATGTAAGCAATGTTGCTCGTCTTCTTGAAACAATACTTCAGAACTCCGATACATGCCGAATTTTTGTTGAGAAGAAGGGAATTGAATGTGTTCTCCAATTGTTCACTTTGCCTCTAATGCCTCTTTCAGTTGCTCTCGGTCAAAGCATATCTGTTGCATTTAAGAACTTCTCTCCTCAGCATTCTGCTTCGCTTGCTCAAGCAGTTTGTTCCTTCCTGAGAGAACATTTGAAGTCAACAAATGAACTTTGGGCTTCAGTTGGTGGGTCCCAGCTCGCTCAGGTGGAAGTTTCCAAGAGAATTAAGGTCCTGAGGTGCCTCTCTAGTTTGGAAGGAATACTCTCTCTCTCCAATTCTTTGTTGAAAGTGACCACTACTGTCGTCTCTGAATTGGGTTCTGCAGATGCTGATGTACTGAAGGATCTAGGGATGGCTTACAGGGAAATTCTGTGGCAAATTTCTTTGTGCTTTGATACTAAGGTGGATGAGAAGCAGAATGTTGAGGCAGAGCCTGAAAGTGCTGATACAGTTGTGTCTAATGTGTCTGAAAGGGAGAATGATGATTCTGTTGATATTCCCTCCGTTAGATACATGAATCCTGTTTCAATCAGGAATAGTTCTCTCTCGCAATGGGGAGTAGAACGCGAATTTCTATCAATTGTTCGTTCAAGTGATGGTTTCAGTCGTCGCAATCGTCATAGTTTGGCACGTCTTCGGGGTGGAAGGGCTGGCCGGCATTTGGAAGCTTTCCAAATTGATTCGGAAGCTGCAGCAAATAATGCAGAAACTTCTTCCCAGAATATGAAGAAGAAAAGTCCTGATGTATTGGCTTTAGACATCCTTAATAAACTTGCTTCTACACTGCGTTCTTTCTTTACTGCTCTTGTCAAAGGTTTTACTTCACCAAATCGTAGAAGAACTGAAATTGGATCCTTAAGTTCAGCCTCAAAAAGCATTGCGACTGCCCTGGCTAAAGTTTTCCTTGAAGCTCTGGGTTTCCCTGGGTACCCTAACTCTGCTGGACTTGAGATATCACTTTCAGTCAAGTGTAGATATCTTGGGAAGGTTGTGGATGACATGGTGGCTCTTACATTCGATAGTAGACGACGTACCTGCTACAATGCAATGATTAATAACTTCTATGTCCATGGAACCTTTAAAGAGCTCCTTACGACATTTGAGGCTACGAGTCAGTTGTTGTGGACCCTTCCTTATTCTATATCCTCACCAGGTGCTGTTCAGGAAAAGAGTGGTGACGGTGGCAAGCTGTCTCACAGTTCATGGCTGCTCGATACATTACAGAGTCATTGTCGTGAACTTGAGTATTTTATTAATTCTGGGGTACTTCTGTCCTCAATTTCAGCATCGCAGGCTCAGCTTCTTGTTCAACCTGTTGCAGTTGGTTTGTCTATTGGGTTGTTTCCCATTCCAAGGGACCCAGAAGCATTCATCCGTATGCTGCAGTCTCAAGTTCTGGACGTGATACTTCCTGTTTGGAATCATCCCATGTTTCCCAATTGTAACCCAGGTTTTATCACTTCCATCATTACACTTTTTACTCATGTATACAGTGGTGTTAGTGACCTTAAACGAAATCGCAATGCACTGTCTGGGAGTGGAAACCAGCGTCCTCCTCCTGATGAAGCTACTATCACCACAATTGTTGAGATGGGTTTTTCAAGAGCAAGAGCAGAAGAGGCATTGAGACGTGTAGAAACAAATAGCGTTGAGATGGCGATGGAATGGTTATTTAGTCATGCGGATGATCCTGTACAGGATGATGATGAGTTGGCTCGTGCACTTGCTTTGTCCCTAGGAAGCTCATCGGAAACGCCTAAAGTTGATGGTGCTTTAAAATCTGATGAAGTCACGACACAAGAGGGGCAAACAAAGGCTCCTCCTGTTGATGACATCCTTGCAGTGGCGATGAAGTTGTTTCAGAGTAGTGATTCAATGGCTTTCACACTGACAGACCTGCTTGTGACTCTTTGCGGCCGGAACAAAGGCGAGAATCGTGCAAAAGTTATTTCTTTTCTTGTTCAGCAACTAAAACTTTGCCTCGAGTTTTCTAAGGGTGCCAGTGTATTGTGTATGATCTCGCATACTTTAGCATTGCTTCTTTCAGAAGATGGAAGTTCTCGGGAAATTGCTGCACAAAATGGGATTGTCTCGATTGCAATTGATATCTTGATGAATTTTATTGCTAAAACTGAGACTTCAAATGAAACCCTCTTCCCTAAGTGCATTAGTGCATTACTTCTTATCTTGGATAATTTGGTGCAGCCCAGGCCTAAAATATCTGTCGACAGTAATGTTGGAACGATAGGTGGATCTATACATGGCTCATCTGAAAATCATGTGTCATGTGAACCAGCAACAGAGAAAAATTTAACTCCAGCTGCCGTAGATAAAGAATCTGCACCTGCTTTTGAGAACGTACTCGGAAAACCGACTGGTCATTTGACGATGGATGAGAGTCGTAAGGTAATGTCAATAGTGTGCGACTTGATAAAAAGGCATGTACCAGCTATGGCTATGCAGGCTGTTCTTCAGATATGTGCTCGCTTGACAAAATCACATGCTCTGGCTGTGCAATTCCTCGAAAGTGGTGGCATGGCTGCCCTTTTTGGTATTCCAAGAAGTTGCTTCTTTCCTGGATATGACACCTTGGCATCAGCTATTGTTCGGCATCTTCTTGAAGATCCCCAGACACTGCAAACAGCCATGGAACTGGAGATTCGACAAAATCTCTGTGGAAACCGTCATGCTGGTCGTATTTCTGTGAGAACGTTTTTGACATCAATGGCACCTGTTATAACTAGAGAACCAGAGGTCTTCATGAAAGCAGTGGCTTCTGTTTGTCAGTTGGAGTCATCAGGAGGAAGGCATGTTGTTGTGTTATCAAAAGATAAAGAGAAAGAAAAATCAAAAGCATCTGGTGTTGAAGTTGCAGTATCGACCAATGAATGTGTTAGAATTTCTGAAAGTAAGGGACATGATGGGTTCATCAAGTATTCCAAAGGCCACAAAAAGATTTCAATGAATCTTACTCAGGTGATTGATTACCTTCTTGAAATTGTATCGACATTTCATTCGGACAAAGTAGAGGAAGGTTGTCCAGGTTATCCAAGTGCCATGGTAATAGATGAACCTACTACCAAAATGAAGGGTAAATCAAAGGTTGACGAGACAATAAAGATGGGGTCAGGCAGTATATCGGAAAAATCGGCAGCCCTAGCTAAGGTGACTTTTGTTCTCAAGTTATTAAGTGATATTCTTCTTATGTATGTTCATGCAGTTGGGGTTATCCTTAAACGAGATCTGGAATTGTGCCAACTCCATGGATATAGTCATTTAGACTGCCCAGGACATGGAGGAATAGTTCATCATGTTTTACACTGTCTTATTCCCCTTTCAGTAGATAAATCTGCTGGCCCTGATGAATGGAGAGACAAGCTTTCTGAAAAAGCTTCCTGGTTTCTGGTAGTCTTGGCTGGGCGCTCGAGTGAAGGAAGGAGAAGGGTGGTTAATGAACTTGTGAAAGCCTTATCTTTATTTTCAAGTGCCGAGAGTAATTCATCAAATACCATTTTGTTACCAGATAAAAAAGTCTTTGCTTTTGTTGATTTGGTACATTCCATTCTATCAAAGAATTTTTCTTCTGGGAACTCACCTGGTTCAGGTTGTTCACCTGACATAGCAAAAAGCATGATAGATGGAGGAATGGTGCAGTGCCTATCAGGTATTCTTCAGGTCATTGATTTGGACCACCCTGATGCACCAAAAATTGTGAATCTCATACTTAAAGCTTTGGAAAGCTTGACAAGGGCAGCCAATGCTAGCGAGCAAATTTTCAAATCTGATACACAGAATAAGAAAAAAATAACAGATCCAAGTGGAAGGTCTGATGCTCACACTGCGGACGCTTCAGTTTCTCAGGAATTACAATGTAGTGAGAACAGGAGCGGTGAACAGCTGGTCACTGATAATACTGGTTCAGAAGCACATCCCTTGGAGGACTCTCAGAATGAAGGTGATCATCATGCAAATCCAACCCAGACTATGGAGCAAGAAATGAGGATTGAGGAGGCTCCTATTACTGATCCACCTGTGGATCTTGGTATGGATTACAATCGTGAAGAGATGGAAAACAGTGGTGCTTTATCCAACAGAGAACAAATTGAGATGAGTTTTCATGTGGATAATAGAGTAGATGAGGATATGAATGATGAAGATGATGACTTGGGTGGTGATGGTGAGGATGATGAGGACGAGGACGATGGGGAGGATGAAGATGAAGATATAGCTGAAGATGGCACTGCTCTAATGTCTCTGGTTGATACCGATGTGGAGGACCATGATGATGCTGGCTTGGGAGATGAATTTAATGATGACATGGTTGATGAAGAGGATGATGATTTCCATGAAAATCGTGTCATTGAAGTAAGGTGGAGAGAAGCCCTTGATGGTTTAGATCATTTGCAGGTACTCGGACAACCTGGAACTGGGGGAGGGCTAATTGATGTTTCAGCTGAACCCTTTGAAGGAGTGAATGTTGATGACTTCTTTGGCATCCGTAGGTCTTTTGGCTTTGATCGTAGGCGCCAGACTAATAGAACTTCCTATGAGCGATCAGTTACAGAAGGGAATGGTCTTCAACATCCTCTTCTCTCAAGGCCATCACATTCCGGTGATTTAGGTTCAATCTGGTCATCTGGTGGGAATTTATCCAGGGATTCAGAGGCCCTATCTACTGGTAACCTTGATCTTGCCCACTTCTACATGTTCGATGCTCCTGTTCTTCCTTATGATAATGCATCTAGTCTATTTGGTGATCGGCTGAGTGGTGCTGCCCCACCCCCACTGGCTGATTTTTCTGTTGGTTTAGAGTCACTTCGTGTTTCTGGTCGAAGGGGGCCAGGTGATGGCCGGTGGAGTGATGATGGCCAACCCCAAGCTGGTGGTCAAGCTGCTGTTATTGCTCAGGCAGTTGAAGCACAGTTTATTGTTCAATTAACCAATGATGCTCCCACTGAAAATCCTGCTGAAGGGCTGTCACATAACCCAGGATTACCCGAGAGACTGCAGGGAGATCCCAGGGCAGTAGGGGGTGATGACGCTGGTGCTCAACAGAATGATGATAGTCATTATGAGAATGGTCATCAAGCTAATCAACTAGTTGTTGGCCAACTCTCTCAGGAAGAGATTAATCAAGAGGCTGTTTCTGAACGAGCAGGTGATTGCGTACGAGGTATTGAACCTATATCAAATCTGAATGGTCATGAGAGCATGGAGATTGGGGATGGAAATGCCGATACCGGTGAGCAGTTGGAGACATCACCAGGTATGGTGGCTCAGGCTGATGTGCGCTGTGATAGGAGCATTGATGCACTTGTGAATCCTCATAATGTACCAAATCAAGATGATGGTTGTACTAGATCGTCAGAACTGGATAATCAGTCTAGTTGTGATGCATTGATGATTTCTGCATCAGAGATGTCAGATCCTGGTGTTCATCATGCTTCTTCGGTTCCAGGAACTACTGATGTTTATATGAATACTGCTGTCGAGGAAAGAGATCACACTGACCAACAATTACCTATGTCTGAGATCAATCTAGAGGAGCCATCATTACAGCAGAATAACTCGATTGTCCAAGATGCAGCAGGTCAGACAGATGAAAGTAATTTGAATAACGAGGCTCCTAATGCAAATAGTATAGATCCCACATTTTTAGAGGCACTTCCAGAAGATCTTCGTGCAGAGGTTCTTGCTTCGCAGCAAGCTCAGTCTGCTCCAGCTCCTACTTACACACCACCTGCAGTTGAAGACATTGATCCAGAGTTTTTGGCAGCCCTTCCTCCTGATATCCAAGCTGAAGTTCTTGCCCAACAACGTGTGCAAAGGATTGCACATCAATCAGAAGGACAGCCAGTTGACATGGATAATGCTTCAATTATTGCCACCTTTCCTGCTGATCTACGTGAAGAGGTTTGTTTCTTGAACTCTGCACTTCATTATTTGGACCTAGTACTTACTTTATTTGCTTTCTTAGGTGCTATTGACTTCTTCAGAGGCAGTATTATCGGCATTGCCATCCCCATTGCTCGCAGAAGCACAAATGCTTAGGGACAGAGCAATGAGTCATTATCATGCTCACAGCTTGTTTGGAGGTAGCAATAGGCTTACTAGTCGGAGAAATGGTTTGGGATTTGATCGGCAGACAGTGATGGACAGGGGCGTTGGAGTCACCATCAGCAGGAGAGCATCATCTCTTGCAGAGAATTTGAAGTTGAAGGAACTTGAAGGAGAACCATTTTTGGATGCTAATGGCTTGAAAGGATTAATCCGGCTTCTACGCTTAGCGCAGGTATGTTTTTATTCCGTGAAATGATCCTATAGATAGCCTACTGGGTAACTACAATGCTTGACAAAGGGGATTTCTGTTTGACAGATCCCTTAAGTAATTCTTAATTATCTTGCTTTTCACGAGTGCGTAGTAAAAAGTTATGACGTACTTGTACTCCCTCCTAGAATTGAATCCTTCCTTTCAAACTGACATGAGTTTTCGGCGAGAGTTGTAGGTGGATGTTTTCTGTAAACTTTTCATTGTTATCCTCAGAAGAAACGCCAGTCATGGATGGCTGAGTACAAATTACGATTTGTTCTTCAATCTTCAGTGTTCTGGATTTTCTTGCGACAAGTCCCAGATTAGCGTGTTTGTCGACCTCATAATGGAGACCAGCTTGATTTTCAGACATTCACAGAGGTCCTTAGGCAGGCATCGGATTTACCTTTACAGAATTCCAGAATGTATCTTGAAGTAATCACTTTTTAATCCTAGGCTTGAAAAAAGGATTCCTTTGGAAGACAAGGAATGATTAATTCTAAATCAAGGAATAAGAATGAAGCAATTTAAAACTGGTTACGAGGGAATTAAAACGACGTATCACAAGATGTTCTAGCTTAATACCACACAAATAGCAAAATGGAATTCTTCGAATCTCTATGTGTTTAAAGGGAAAGTTTAAGCAAATGGAATTCGTTGACAAAGTTAAATTAATTGTTAGAAGAAAAGTATTTTGACGTATTGAATAACTACTACGATAGTTCTATGAAAATTATAGTAATTGTATATTTTATAATGTTATACATATAATTATGTATAAAAGACAAATATTGATCTATTGAAGATTGTGATTTGGAACTGAGGTGCTTTTCTTTTTTCTGCTTTTAGCCGCTTGGAAAAGGTCTATTGCAGAGACTTCTATTGAATTTATGCGCACACGGTGATACAAGAGCAATTCTGGTTCATCTTCTGCTTGATATGATAAAGCCAGAGCCTGCAGGAATAGTTGGCGGGCTGACAGCATTTAGTTTTCAGAGACTTTATGGATGTCAGTCTGATATTGTTTATAGTCGGTCTCAATTGTGTGGTGGTATGTTCTTATTTTATTTCTGAATGATGCATAACAATCTGTTTTTAATTGGGTATTAGTCTTTCAATTATGGTTAAATTCTATCTCAGGTCTTCCTCCACTGGTATTGCGGCGAGTACTTGAGATTCTTGCCTATCTGGCTGCAAATCATTCTGCTGTTGCTAGCCTTTTGTTCTACTTCGACCACTCCATTGTTTCTGAATCTGCAAATATTAACTGTTCGGAACTCAAGAATGATAAAGGTAAGGAGAAAATCATAGAAGAAGATCGTCTGAACTCTTCTGCAAGCTCTCAAGAGGGAAATGTGCCTTTGATACTGTTTCTTAGACTCCTGAGTCAACCACTTTTCTTGCGCAGTGTTGCGCATCTTGAGCAGGTATCTGATACATGAAACTGAGATACATTTTTTGTTGGTCTGATGTATGTTTAATCTCATTCTTTAAAAAACTCGCTGCAGGTCATGGGTCTGCTTCAAGTGGTTGTATATGCTGCAGCATCCAAATTAGATTTTCAGTCTCATTCTGAAGAAACTGCAGCTCCTAGCAAGAACCCTTCCTCTGATGAAATTACAACGGATGTACAGAAAGATCCTCATTTATTGGAGATAGAGGTTAATCAACTTGAAAAGAGTTCTTGCACTTCGAAAACCATGTCAGATGGTCAGAGAGACTTGAAGACTGGTGATATCTTCTTACTGCTGCCACAATCTGATTTGCATAATCTTTGCACTCTTCTTGGCCAAGAGGGGTATTGCGCTTATAATCTAGTTTTAATACCTTGTACAGTTGACTTTTCTGTTTATCCTTGGTAAATATAGATTAGAATAAGTGTGAGAAAATCACCTAATTGTTATTGTTCATCCATTAGGCTTTCCGACAAAGTTTACATGCTAGCTGGTGAGGTACTAAGGAAATTGGCTACTGTTGCTGCTGCTCATCGCAAATTTTTCATTTTGGAGCTTTCAGATTTAGCCCAAAGGTTGAGTGGCTCAGCTGTCGATGAACTTGTAACTCTCAGGGATACAAACATGCTAGGATTGAGTGCTGGATCTATGGCTGGGGCTGCAGTTCTTCGTGTATTGCAGACACTCAGTTCACTCACTTCAACTGGCACTGACAGTAATAAGAATGGTGGGGATGATGATGAACGGGAAGAACATGCAACCCTGTGGAAGTTGAATGTTGCTTTGGAACCATTGTGGAAAGAACTAAGTGAATGTATTAGTACAATGGAGACAGAACTGACTCAGAGCTCTCGCTCTTCAGTTATTTCAAATGTTAACATTGGGGAGCAGATACAGGGCTCTTCTTCTTCTTCACCTCTTCCTCCGGGAACTCAGAGACTCCTGCCTTTTATTGAGGGTTTCTTTGTTCTCTGTGAGAAACTACAGGCAAACAATCTAAGATTACAGCAAGATCGTTCCGGTGTGACAGCAAGAGAGGTGAAAGAGAGTGCTGGGTCTTCAGTTCCACTGTATACCAAATGTGGTGTGGATTCTTACAGAAGGTTTGATGGTTCTGTCACGTTTGCAAAGTTTGCTGAGAAGCACCGACGCCTTCTTAATGCTTTTGTGAGGCAGAACCCTTGCTTGTTGGAAAAATCGCTCTCTATGATGCTTAAAGCTCCACGATTGATTGATTTTGATAACAAAAAAGCTTATTTCCGTTCCAGAATTCGGCAGCAGCATGACCAACACGTCTCAGGTCCACTGAGGATCAGTGTTAGGAGGGCATATGTTTTGGAGGATTCATATAACCAACTTCGCATGCGACCAAGTGAAGATCTGAAGGGACGATTGAATGTGCATTTTCAAGGTGAGGAGGGTATTGATGCTGGCGGTTTGACAAGGGAATGGTATCAAGTACTGTCAAGGGTTTTATTTGACAAAGGAGCTTTGCTCTTTACCACTGTTGGAAACAATGCAACTTTCCAACCAAATCCTAATTCTGTATATCAAACTGAGCATCTCTCTTACTTCAGCTTTGTAGGCCGAGTGGTAATCCTCCAAGGACTTTATCTTTAGCTTGAATTTTTTCTTTCTTTGTCTTTCGATTATTATGTTAAACTAAGTTTTGAACTTTGAGTGATATAATCCCTTCTGTAGGTTGCTAAGGCACTGTTTGATGGGCAACTGCTGGATGTGTATTTTACCCGCTCCTTTTACAAGCACATCCTCGGCGTTAAGGTGACTTATCATGATATAGAGGCTGTTGATCCAGATTACTATAAAAATTTGAAATGGATGTTGGAGGTGAGTGGCATTAAGACTAATCAAATTGTGTTTTTATTTTAGGTTTCAACCATGTAAGTTCCTGATTTTTATGTTTTCCTTGTGTCAGAATGATGTGAGTGACATACCCGATCTGACATTTAGCATGGATGCTGATGAAGAAAAACACATCCTTTATGAAAAAACTGAGGTATACATTGTTTAGGATCCTTCTTCTACCCATTCTCTGAAGTTCAATATGAATGTTTTGAGCCTTCTCTCAGAATGCATATCATGTCTTAATCTTTTCGTGTACGTTCTTGGGAAAAGGTTACTGATTACGAGCTCAAACCGGGAGGAAGAAACATAAGAGTCACAGAAGAAACAAAGCATGAATATGTAGACCTTGTTGCAGATCATATTCTGACTAATGCCATCAGGCCTCAGATAACTTCCTTTCTCAAGGGTTTCAATGAGTTAGTGCCGTGGGAACTTATTTCTGTCTTTAACGATAAAGAACTTGAACTGTTAATCAGCGGACTTCCAGAAATTGATTGTAAGTTTGGATACCTGTACATTTGTTTATTGTACATGTGATACTGTTTGTTTCCCTGAAGTGTCCTAATCACATTAATCTCGTTGTAGTGGATGATCTGAAGGCTAACGCTGAGTATACTGGCTACACAGCAGCTTCTAATGTTGTTCAGTGGTTTTGGGATGTTGTTAAGGGATTTAACAAGGAAGATATGGCAAGATTCCTGCAATTTGTAACTGGAACCTCAAAGGTGATATGTTGATACCTTTTATTCGTTGACTTTATATGTTCCTGCAACAATATTTCTATGACTACCGCTCTAGTAGTAGCTGATCGCATTCAGTGCAACTATTTCACGAGGGAGATGTGTGCATTCACACATGAATGTTACAGCATCAGGAAACCTATGTCTAAATAAGGACTTTTTTTGGGTTTCCTGATATAGTGTTCCATCTTTATGCAGATGGATGTCTACTATTCAGTTTAGTGCATAACATGTTGGTCGTCTGGAAGTGCAAAACTTATTGCTAAAAAATAAGTTCTCTTCGTTGCACCTTAAAAGTTGGGAATAGGTTTAGTTGTAATTTTTTTTTTTTTTTTTTGTTTCTGAGAGCTCTTATGGTATATGCTGTTGCATTATTCTCTCCATGTTTCGGATTTTTGTCCACCCACAATTTCTCTTTATGCTCATGGTTATATGCAAGCATATGTATGCATGAACATATCACCATTCTGCCTTCATGTTTGTTATTTCCATGGGGCGGTGGGATGTTTACTAACAAGAATGAGCCATTATGAGGGAATTAGCCCCTGTAGATTGGGAAAATCATTAAGCATCAATTAATAGTGGTTTCAATTTCATAGGTTCCTTTAGAAGGTTTCAAGGCACTGCAAGGCATTTCTGGTCCCCAAAAATTTCAGATTCACAAGGCATATGGAGCTCCTGAACGACTGCCATCGGCTCATACCTGGTAAGTTTCTTCATGTATCAGGATAATGAGTTGAGTGTTATTTAACTTTTTTTCAATTAGATTTGTTTGCATTGTAATCTTGGCCCTGCCAATTCATTCATCTCCAATTTTTTCAGCTTCAATCAACTGGACCTTCCAGAGTATTCTTCAAAGGAACAGCTTGAAGAACGATTATTATTGGCAATCCATGAAGCTAGTGAAGGATTTGGTTTCGGTTGAATTAAGATCATGATAATGTGGCTTTGCGTAATGTCTTCCAGAGTTCATTTCAGCATTGCCATGTACATGTTAGTAGTTCCATACTTTTGTTTTGAATGTCGATTTCCTTGGATATTGTACCTTACATTTAGGTATTGATTACTCTTGAGCCTGACTGACATGTCAAAATAGGCGTCTTAATTTTCTCCATTAATGGGAAGACATAATTTTATCTGGAAGTTCGTTTCTATTGATTATTGCCATGATATACAATGGAGAAAATAAGAGTCATTAGACATGCTATCAAGGGATTTTTATTTGATCTGTTTGATAATTTATATTTATTTTGCAGATAAAAGCTTATGAATTGGGGATCAATTGACCTCAAGCATTACCCATAGTTCAGCTACACATAGAAAGGGAGACCCCTCCAGTTGTCGAATCGCCATCGACTTAATCTGAACCAGCATATGGATTTCTTATGACTACTGGTGTTGAATTTTTGGCGTGCGTACTTTTTTGTTCTGTATTGAGAAGGGGAGGTCTAGTCTTTGGTATTTTGTGCAAAGATCTAGCTTGAATTCATTCTTTGTTATGTCTAATGGTAAATAGGCTGCTTTGAGTACATACAATATGATACAAGTAGTAATATAGTAATATGGGGTTTGTCAGGTAATCAATCTTCAGTACTTTGTGGAAATGTCGGCATATATCTAATAGTAGTAGTACTGATGCTATTGCTTTTTCATTTTTGGCTGCTATGTAATGTGAACATCTGCTCTGGGTACATTGAGGCATGCTATATGTACATTTTGGTTTATACTCCCGTGTATTGACAGATATGGGTACATTTATTTTAGAAGCATATTTTACAATCAATGGTTAGATTTTTTACGTATAAGAAGTGTCAACCAAAGTGTACACATTTGGATGTAAAAGTATTATTCTATACTATGAGCCATGCTATATGTACATCTTGGTTTATAACTTAGTTTACACTCTTGTGTGTTGGTAGATTTGTACATTGATTTTAAAAACATATTTTTCAATCAATGGTTAGATGTTTGATACATAAGAAGTGTTGTGTACTTCTATTTCAAGTCCATCACTCGTAGATCAAAGACAATTTACAAAGAGCTAATGGGAAAACATTTAGTAAAAAGATAAAATTTAAAGCGTGTTCGGTAGAGATTAAAATTGAAAAATTAGTCGTTATTGTTGACTTTTGTTAGACGAGTGAGATTCAATAACGGTTATATTTTTAATTTTAATTGGATTTTAAGCTTGGTCAAACATGCTCTTAATGTTGACAATGTGATTGTTTTGTCCGTTATTTTATAGAGGTTAGATAGTCGTCACAGATTCAACTACTTTTTAAACTTTACTTATGTAATTCTGAGAAGTGCTAGATGGAATCCAATCATATGGAATCGCTTTACTTGCATTCAAAGCAGTTAGTGTCATAGTTATTAAACCCGGACCGGACCGGACGGTTCTATCCGGAACCCGTCGAACCGGACCATGGTCCGGTCTGAGTTGCCTTATTTTTTAACAAAGCAGGCAACCCGGAAAAAACCAGATTGAACCGCCGGGTTTTCATTAAACCGTTGGCCCAAATTTATTTAACCCGC
>CAIGRR010241872.1:0-22206 GCA_903798365.1 Fraxinus sp. 1973-6204 | reverse complement strand
TTTGTCAATAATCTTCTGAACAACAAAAGGTGCTGCAGGTTAATTGAAATAAAGGGAATTGGTGTAAATTTCCCAACAATTTCATAGATGATGGGTCTGTTATACACTTGAAACTTACGATCAATCCTCAGAGAGGAGAAGCATCTTTTGATTTTTCTGGGACGATCCCAGAAGTTTATGGGAATCAGAATGCACCAAAGGCAGTGACATCGTAGCAATCATTTCCTGCCTGCGTTGTTCTTTGATGTCAATATTCCCCTTAATCAAGGATGTTTGGCTCCCGTAAAGATATATATTCCTCCTAGTTCTTTTCTCTCTCCAAGTGATCCGGCTGTTGTCGTGGGAGGTAACGTTCTCACTTCTCAGAGAATAACCGATGTTATTCTTACAACATTTCAGGCTTGTGCTTGTTTACGAGGTTGCATGAGTAATTTAACGTTTGGGGATAATACATTTGTCTACTGTGAGACAATTGGTGGCGAAAGTGGGGCCGACCCTAACTGGGAGGAGTCCAATGCCACACGACCAATACTCGTATGACTGATCCCGACATTTTTGAGCAGAGATATCCAGTTCTATTGCATAAATTCGGATTGAGGGAGAATAGTGGAGGTGTTGGTTATCACAAAGGTGGTGAAGGACTCATTCGAGAGATACAATTCAAATGCCCTGTAGTTGTTAGTATCCTTTTAGAGGCGTGTACATGCCCCGAGGGGACTGAAGAGAGAAAAAAAATCATCTTTATTTGGTAGATTTTATTTTTGATGGTCTTAATTTGGTAGATTTGTGGTGTGAGGTAATTTCTTTTTCTTCTATATTAAAAAAAAAAAAAAAAGATGATAGCTTCTTAACTTTTAATTCAATGAGAGTTTCATGTAATAGGTCAAGGTTGGTCAACAGTTATCCGTTCGGTAGGGATTAAAATCCAATTAAAATTGAAAATATAGCTGTTATNATTAAATAAAACTTGTACCTGAATTTTGAATTAGGAAGTTTAAACAACTGGTTTTTTGTAATTTCCACATTATTTAATGGATATCAAATATTCTAGAAAAATCATTCCAAATATTGGAATAAAATTAAGGGCGTGCTCGGTATATCTCAAAATCTAATTAAAATTGAAAATATAGTTGTTATTGAGTCTCACTCGTTTAATAAAAGTCAACAATAACGACTAATTTTTCAATTTTAATCCGATTTTAAACTCTACCAAACGGGTCCATAATTTAGTGAATAGTGAATTCCTTTTCTCATAAAACATCAATACTAAATTAAATATATTTAACTTTATGTCTCGTAATTTTTCACATATATTATTTTTATTTCTTCGAAAAAAGTGAATCTAACTAGATAAATGGAACATTTTAAAAATATGAGTATGAATGGATGTCATACAATTATGGCTAACAAGGGTAGAATTTGTAGGTATAGGTCTTGATCCACAGTTAACAAGCACAACAAATACCTCCCCTTCGGTTCGGTGGAGCTACTCGAGCTAAGAGAGCTTCCAAAAATCGAATTTGAATATTGAGATTAACCTGTGGCAAATCAGCACACCCTTTTAAACTTAGTCGCTCGTCTAAAATTTCAAGACAGAAAATAGAGACTATTTTAAGCATTCACGTGAAAATTCTTGGTAAAACAATGTTTTGTAGTAGGGTTCAAATGATAATCATTACTAAATTTCTTACGTAGGGGTCTCAAAGGACCTTTCCCGATGTCCTAAAAAGCGCATAATTAGATTCACGATTGTAAAATAACTAATCATAAACTAAAATTCTACTTGAAAAATATTCCTTATTTGAAAAGGTTCGTTCGCATTCCTTCATATACCAAATATGAACCATATAGAATAGTAAGTATATTTTTCATTTATGTTTTTAGAACAATGTCTTACGATATATGTAATGATTTGCGATTTGATGCATTAATATGATAATTTTTTAAAATTATTTATACACAAAATCACAAATTATCAAACGTAAAAAAATTATCGATAATGTTCCCAATAACGTTAGTCATAAAGAATAAATACCGCGTAAGGTGGGCGCTGTCTCCCCATATTTGCAAATTATTATTTATTCATTTCAACAGCGAGTCACAGCTGTCCCTTTTCATCTATACGAATTTTCTTTCTTTGGCACCTCATTTCGCCCTTTTTCTTCTCCTCTTTCGCTTTCTTCGATCCTCATTCTCCCTCTAGATAATTCTATACTAATTTCTCTAGCAGATCTGATACATTTGAAGCAGCCTGCCTTCAATTTTCGTATGTTTTGAGTTTGATTATCTTTATTTTTTTCTGATTTTTTTGTATGCTCGCATTTGACCTTTCCAGATCTAATTTCTGTTATCTTTATATATGATGTTTCAATTTTCTTTTATCGTTATTGTTAGATTATCTGTTCTTTTGTTATTATGGTAGTTTCCTGCTTGAATTTCATTTTCTCGTTGAATTGATTCGTGTTAATTCATTGGAAGGCCTTTAGTTGCAATTCGATTCTCGCCACAAAAAAGAAATTACAGTTGCACAGTTGTATGATTGTTGGCTTATTTATTTACCTTTTGGCAGTGCAGAATAATTCATTAAGGAATAATTGATTCGGACTCATAAGAAGATATTGAAATGAAGAAGGCTTTTGATCAAACTGTTCGCGACATGTAAGTTTAATTGTATTCAGAAAGATCTGTTTTCGAGCTTTTCAGTTATTTTTGTATAAACGCGACATCATTGTAGTTCATGGGACATGTTAGCTTTTGATATTGTACTATGCTGCTAAAACCTTGTGAAAGGTCTATGCCAGCGGAAACCAGAAAGCATATGAAAACACTGATTAGTTGTTTGAACAATTGTCTGGGATTCATTGTCATTTTTGTCCAAATTATTACAGTTTTTTTTTTTTGTTTGAATGGTTCTAAATTTTGTTATTGGAGTTGATACCGAGCAAACCTCATCTGTCTTCACTGTCTTCTTGCAGTAAGAGAGAGGTGAATAAGAAAGTTCTTAAAGTCCCTTCAATAGAACAGAAGGTGATTTTCTTTTCCTTTACTCTCTTATGCATTTGGTACCTCTGAGCAAGTTGAATGTTTGGTCAGTAAAAGAGAATCTCAGGTGCAGGCGCTTAAGAATGGTTCCTTTTCTTTGGCTTTCTTAAACAGTTTCTAAGTAGTACTTGTTTTCTGTTTTAGGTTCTTGATGCAACTAGCAATGAGCCTTGGGGTCCTCACGGATCACTTCTTGCTGATATTGCACAGGCAACAAGAAACTCGTAAGCTTGAAATCTTTGAAAATGTTATTCTTAATCTGTCTGCTTCCATTTAGAAGGTGCTTATTTTCAATTTCCAACAGTCACGAGTATCAGATGATAATGTCTGTAATCTGGAAGCGTATCAATGATACTGGAAAAAATTGGCGTCATGTTTACAAGGTTGGTATTTCTACCTCGTTATTCTATATCCTGGAGCAATTTGTTTGTTTTCTTATTGCAAAATCTTGTTTAATTCAACATCCTTTAGATTCTTCATCCATGTGCAAATTGGAGGAAATTGTATTGTTATTTTTTCTGTATTATTGTGAAGACATCGTCCTTAAGGGATTCATTTTTTGTGTTAATTTTTACCCCTCCTCTCCTATGTTGACTGTGGCCTTCATGTTGCTGTTTTCTTGTCATATGAATATTCTCCCGTCCATTTCCAGGCTTTGACTGTTTTGGATTATTTGGTAGCTCATGGTTCAGAACGTGTCATAGATGAGATCCGGGAACATGCATACCAAATATCGGTTAGTTTAAATTTTACCTCTATGGCTCTACTTTTCTTATAAAGTACATGCTAATGACATTCTGTGAAGTGCTAGATTGATCTGAAACTTTTTGGTGGGCTGTGGTAGCATTTACAATTTCTTTTATTGTGATAGACATTGTCAGATTTTCAATATATTGATTCCAGTGGGAGGGATCAGGGAAACAATGTCAGAAAGAAATCTCAGAGTCTTGTGGTTCTTGTAAATGACAAGGAAAGAATACAAGAAGTTCGTCAGAAGGCTGCTGCTAACAAGGACAAGTAAGCGTGCCTTGCATTTTTTGTCTGATTATGCACATTGCTATATGTCTGATGTTGTTACAGAATTAGAAGTATCAGTTTGTCACCAATGCTTTCCACTTTTCGGATCCTCATATCAATCATTTGAAGTTTATCAGTGATTTTTCCATGCATGATGGTTTATTTGACTTGCTGATATCTGAAAGCTTGAAATTTTGAGGTTATTATTTTCTTTATTTCTTTTAGCTGTTATTATACCAGCTAACTCAATAATATCTTCTTTTGAACTTAGTTGAAATTACATATCATGAAGGGCAGGAACGATAACATTAATATTCTGTTGTGTATTTGTGTTATATCTTCTTGTCTCACTTATAACTTCATCATTTAGTCAATTTGGATACATTATTATGCATCTTTTTTGGAACTTACATGTCCAATTCTTTGTTGTTGAATGATGTTCAAAGATGAATTTTTTTAATGCTGCTTTAGAAATACTGTACATTCTTTTGGTGCATCTGTCATTTCATTTTAGGTGCGTTGAATTGTGAGTTCAAGTTTTATTTTGTCTATTTAAGCATTTGAGGATATTTGCTCCCTAGTTTTCTTGTAATTTCTTTCCTGGTGCAAAATAGTTGCTTTACTTTTCAGAGTTGCATCTTAAAGATGGTGTTGAACCACTTGATCTAGAAGTTTAAAGTCTTAGAGAGGGCCTTGCTTATACTCCCTCCGTCCCATTTATATAGGCTCACTTTTCTTATTTTTTTGTCACAATTATATAGTCTTTTTTATTTATTAAGAATTTTTTGTTTTGTTCATTTACTAATATACCCTTATTTCTTTACTACTTTCAATAATAATTTACTACTAGTTATTGATAATTAAATGAAGGTAAACGAGGAAATTTTTTGGCAAAAATTGCTTTTTCAATAACATTAAATAATATTTGTTAATCCGTGTGAAAAACAAAACAAAGTCTATATAAATGGGATGGAGTGAGTGTCATTTAAATTGCATATTTTGTGTAGGTAGGGTTCATTTTCCCGTCATAGGCTTATCACATGCATAGTTTCAATAAATAGGTCTCGGTGAGACCTCAAACAAAATAGCTCCAATAATATGTTAAACTGCTTGATCTAAAAGCTTATGGTCTGTTTACTTTGTGTTTCAGTTTTTTATTTTGAGTTTTGAATTCATTTTGAGTTGTATTTTGAGTGCCCATTTTGAAATTGTTGAAAATGTGTTCTTTTTGATATTTTGAAAACACTCAAAACGCGTTTTAAAAATTTTGTCTTGATTATAACTGAAAACATCCAAAACGACAAATCGTTTTATGTTTTCTTTGTAAATTTTCAACTTATTTTCGAAAATGCTAATTTGTCGTTTTTGGTTTTCTTTGTAAATTTTCAACTTATTTTCAAAAACACATTTTCGAAAATGGAAAAGAGAACGCGTTTTCACTGTTTTGAAAAATGGAAAACAGAAAACGACTTGAAAATGGTAAAGAGAACATGCCCTTAGGCTTTTAGAAAGAGCAACGTGCATACCATATAAATTGTCTTCAACGGATGGGAAATCTTCCATGACTAATTTATACATCGAGGGGTGAGGATTTATTAGATGCAACTCCATGTATTTTGGGGAATAAACACGAATGCCATCTGATGCTGTCTGGAAAATTCTTACAAAATTATGGGGGTTTTTCAGGAGAAGTTGGGCCAGATGTTTTTCGAAACTATACTCTGCTGTAGTTTACCTTCAAATTTATTGTGTGGTCCCTGAATACATCTTTAACCATTTTTTGTTTCCTTTGGCTTCAAGTTTAGCATGCTTGGCGCGATTAAACAAACCGTAGATATTCTTTGTTCTTGCTTGTTGTTTAACTAAATGGATTTCTTGACTCCATATAAATACCTTAATAGGTATCGCAACACATCGATGGGTAATATGTATCGGCCTGGTTCCTATTCAAGTGGAGGAGGATATGGTGACAGATATGATGAGGATCGTTATGGAAGCAGAGATGATGACCGTAATGGTTATGGGAGAGAGAGAGAATGGGGCCAAAGAGATGATGATAGGTATGGTAGGTATGGCGATTCATACGGCCGTGATGGGGACAGATACAACAGAGAATATGAGGAGCGTTCTGGCCGAGGTGGCTATAGGGATGATGAATACCGAGGAAGAAGTCGAAGCATTGATAATAATCAATATGGGTCAAGAAGTAGAAGTGCTGAGCGAGATAGAGACCGTGCTTATGAAGACGATAGCCAATATTCTTCAAGGTTTGCCTATTTTCCATATTCTTAAGTGAAATATAATTTTATAGTGAATTTTATACCTCCTTTTCTCTCAGAAAGTGCATTCTGGTTCTATTGACATTTATGGTAAGAGAAAATTCTAGACGACAATTATATGCATGAAAGATTTTGCTTATGAAGTGTCAAAAATACTAGCATACAAAAGCTCACATTTTTGCTGGCAACTTTTATCAATTTTGGCAGAACATGATTCTACCCATACTACTTTTTGTTGTATTAGGTAATCTGAAATTTCCCAAGCTGGGTGGTTTTGCATTCATTTGTTTTTCCTAGTATCCATATGCATTCGTGTTTTATTAGTTTTTTTCTTACCTATCTCAAGCAAAAAAATTGTTTTGATATGAGTTATGTTATTAAATCTTACCATTTCCAATTGCAGAGGAAGTGGTGCCAAAATTGATGATCATTCTCAAGATGGAAGGTAAATATTGTGGAACTTTTACAAATTATTTCTGATTATGCTTTTCCATATATATATATATAAACTGACTTTTTCATGAACGGAAATTTTATGTTGGGTTTAGTACTACGACCAGGCCGTTTGATCGTAAATATTCTGAACAAAACCTTAATGCTCCTCCTAGTTATGAGGAGGCTGTTAATGGTGCACGCAGTCCCACTTATAGTGAAAGGTAACAAGTTTGTGCTATTGACCATTGCCTAGCTTGTGCATGAATTATTCTTGATTTGTCCTAACTTCCTATTGTCAAAAGGGACGGAGAACCTTCCCAAGCATCTGCGCCTAAAGCATCCCCTCCTCCCTCAAGTGCTAGTCCAAGTAATGCAGCAGCTTCATCACCAGCTCCAGCTCCAGCTCCAGCTCCAAATAATAAAAAAGTTGATGGCTTTGATGAGTTTGATCCACGTGGTTCAGGTAAAGGATTATCAACCAGGATTTTATAGATTCTCATTGATTCTTTGATATTTTTTGGTGACTTCATTGTAGTTGCTAGTATTTTTTTTTTATGGGGATCTTATATTTTATTTAAATATTTGCTTGTACCTGGCCATATAAAAGGTAAAATATTTGAAACGCAGGATCTAAACAAGGTTATACTGTTTAAGTTAATATATTCTCTTTAGAATCTTTTGGTGCTTGCATAATTGCTGGTCAACATTAAGTGTTGCTGGTCAACTTTAAGTTTTACTGATCTAGGTAAGCTGAGAGTTGTTTATGTGTTTACTATTGTTTATCACGATGTTTTGAATGTTGTCCAACTGTTTTCCAATGTCCTTTGTTCCTCAAACTGTTTAAGCTAATATATTCTCTTTAGAATCTTTTGGTGCTTGCATAATTGCTGGTCAACATTGAGTGTTGCTGGCCAACTTTAAGTTTTACTGATCTAGGTAAGCTGAGAGTTGTTTGTGTGTTTACTATTGTTTATTATGATGTTTTGAATGTTGTCCAACTGTTTTCCAATGTCCTTTGTTCCTCGATAAAGGTCAAAGCGATGGGAAGCCAACATACACCACTTTGTTGACTATAGATGCAAACAAACAACTATTATCCCCATGTGAATTTCTTCATTTCTGGTATCCATTGCTATGAAGACTTGTCTGGGCATATATGGGTTG
Source organism: Fraxinus sp. 1973-6204 (assembly GCA_903798365.1). NCBI lineage: Eukaryota > Viridiplantae > Streptophyta > Magnoliopsida > Lamiales > Oleaceae > Fraxinus > Fraxinus sp. 1973-6204. The sequence goes on along the minus strand of CAIGRR010241872.1, from coordinate 14,269 downwards.
TGGTTGACCCTTGTTCACTTTAACCTTGTATTTTGAATTGGTTTTGCCAAGATGCCTATCAAAGTTGGAGAAACCTTACTGCAAAATGTATATCTTTGGTGCTTCCCATTACTGGGGTAGTTTGTTTGGAGAATATTTGATTCATGAATACATCTGATCGCGTCGTATAGTTCCTTCTTTTGCTAGATATATTCTATTACCAATAGCCTCATTGAAATTATTTGACATGAATGCCCCTCTTGTAAGTGATATCATCATAGAAACAGGAGACTTAGCCCCTGTTTGATCCTCATTCTTGAAAAAGTGCATTCTACCTCTACTCATTTTCAACCACACATTCATCAATAAAATAATATTACACGCAAATCCAAAAATTTTCTTTATTTTTTAATCACATATTTTCCATCAAACCACTTGAAAAAATGCATTTTTTCCCCCCACAATGTGCATCAAACACTATTAATGAATTACGTGCATATCCATGTGCTAATTTCTATCAGAACGTAGACAATGAAAACCCCTCTCTCTCTCTCAGACTTCACATCAAATTCTTCAAAAATATGTCAGAATAAGGCCAAACTGGTATGTGGAATATAAGGAATTATGGTAGTTACCATGTCTGTGTTTGACACAAAATATCTGACATCTTACTCCAGTGATTTACTTTCAATATTCTATCTGGTGTATATGGCGGAATGCTTCATGTCCATTTTTTTTTTCCATCTGAAGATTTGTCTAATTTGAAATAAACAGAACTCAAGATTTTTTAACCCCCTTTTCTTATATAGTTGGGACCAAAAGATTATTCAAGCTCAATGCCCACCTCTACTGATAAATAGTTTACTTCCATATTCTCATTCGACACCATATGAGTGCTTGTTTACTGCCCAATGTTGGCTTGATCATATTTTTTTTGCTTTTAGAATTATCAACTTAATACAAGATTGTTATAATAGTGTTTTCTGATTCCTTTTTCATCTTCTTTTCCCTTTACCTCCATTAACAGCTGCACCAACTACGTCAAATGTTGCTGCTCCAACTACATCAGGTGGCGCGGAAAAGGATTTATTTGACTCATTAGCTCTCGTGCCTGTTACACCGCAAATCACGACCTCTGAAGCTGATGGCTCAGTAAACTCCAGCCATGGACCTGCATTTGTGGCAACATCATCTCAGGTTATCTTTAGATGATAATTCCTTAAAAGCTTCAAGACCTGGTTTGATTTTAAAATTGTCATTTTTCTTACTGGCGCAGTAGCGAAGTGGTAATAAAAATATCGATTAAAACACTTAGAATGCTTGAAGTGTATCGCTCACGTCTTAAAATTTGTCGATCATTGGTGATTTTTCCAAATTGATTATTTGATCATTTATTAATTGAGATACAGGTGAGGTCGGGTTGAATTCCCTTTAAACATGTCTGTTCTATAAAATGTTTTCTATGAGTTGGAGACGAACTAAATAATTTATTTTCCTGAGATGACATGGCCATAAAATGGTCTTCAAGTTTATAATAATGTAACCAAGTTTAGTTATCTGTACTAACCTTACCTCTTACTATTGATTGTATGCAAATGTGAATTTCATTCTCTCACACACACACCCACAAATCTCACTCGGTGAATTGGATATCTATGTCCTTTTATCCCAAAGTAAAAGTTTTTGGCAAATCTATCATTTCCTGATTCATTCGAGCTTGACTTGTATAATACTGAACCTTTGGTGGTTTTCATAAATTTTGGACCATTAGGTGACCACTTCTTCCTCTTACTGTCATTTAATGGATGTATTGTAGAACAAAATGCACTCGTGGCGTTAAATATGTGGCTTTTTTTGCAGACGTTTGATGATCCATTTGGGGATGGCCCTTTTAAAGCTGTTACTTCTACAAATAGTGTACCAGCTCAACAACAGATCATTACCTCCGCAAGTTCCATCCATTTGAGCTCTAGTCAAAGTTCTGATCAGCCACAGCTATTTCCTCTAAACACAACTACTGCGTTCGGAGGCGCACAATTTCCCCAACAGGAGCTGTCAACACACAACCAGGATTTTGATATATTAGCCGATATTCTCCCGCCATCTGGATCTTCACTCCCTGTCAATTCACAAACTGGTCCAGTTCAATCTAACCAACCTGCATTGCAGTCGGGTTTTGCTTCACAACCAGGCCAGCCTTCGTTACAGACAACTTATCCACTTCAACCGGGACAGTCTGTTTCCATGGCCTTGACCTTCCCAGCTCATGCTGGTCAAGCATCACAGATGGGTTTTCCTGCTCAAAGTGGTCAACCTGCAACCCTTACTGGCCTTCCTTCTCAAACAGGTTCTTCAGAGGCTGGTATTCAGATTCCTCTCATTGGCCAATCTGCAGGATCAAATGCTAATTTCTATGGGGGTCAATTTTCAAGTACTCATGGTTCACAGTCAGTGTTGCCAGGTTCAACATTGTCGAATGCTATAGTTCCCCAGCCAACAAAAGACAAGTTTGAGACAAAATCCACCGTTTGGGCCGATACTCTTAGCCGCGGACTAGTCAATTTAAATATCTCTGGGGGTGAGTTCTTGTAGTTTTGAATAGTCTCGTTTCATATAATGTTCCCTCGACAACACATTTGACATCACTGTTTTTTCCATGTGTAGCAAAAACAAATCCATTGGCTGACATCGGAGTTGATTTTGATGCCATAAATCGCAAGGAGAGGAGGATGGAAAAACCTACAGCATCTACAGCAATATCAAATGTTACCATGGGTAAAGCCATGGGGTCAGGTTCTGGAATTGGCCGTGCTGGTGCTCTTAGACCTCCTAACCCAGTGATGGGTTCTGGGATGGGCATTGGTGGCATGACTGTCCAGCCCGGGATGGGTATTGGCATGGGAGGTTATGGTGTAAACCAGCATCCCATGGGCATGGGTCAAGGAGTACATATGCAACAACAGACTGGTTTTCCTCCCGTTACCAGGCCTGGAGGATATAATTATAATCCCATGATGGGAACAGGTAATTTTAATCAACAACCATATGGTGGTGGCTACTGATGAGCTTGAGCGACATTGAATCCCGGGAATAGAGACTCTTAGAAACACCAGTTATGTTAGAGATGAAAGAGTTTTTGAAACCCTTTATACAAAGTTACATTGAGACCTAAGTTTTGATTCAACATTTGCAATCCTCTGGTTTGCCCCATGTAACGTATATGTGTATTCTTTCCCTCAAGGATTTAGCATCATTGCTTTTTCTTGTGTTCGTTTTGGATAGAAATGAGTTGTTTTGGTGCTTCTTGGTATTGTTATCCATAAGCATATATGTATTTTTTTTTTTTTTTGGGTGACATTGCTCATTATAGATGCACCTCCTTGATGATCAATAAAATTAGTGTGATTCTTTTTCTTCCTCTTTTATTCGATTATTGTAATTCTTGCTTGATTCTTTCGTTTGGAGTAATGGTTTTGGTCATTCTTGGACATCTTATCTAGGTGTTTGATGAGTTAAAGCCGAATTTTATAGAGTTTGTTTTCTAGCAATATTTCAAATTAAATGAACATCAAAACTTTTCTTGCTCTTATTGTTGAATGTAGGGGGTTTGATTGGTGTGGGCTCTAAAAGAGTTCTCTTTTTATCGATGACTCTAATACTATATGGGTATAAATGTATAATGGCTTTTGCGAGAATATTCAAATGGATCATAAATAAATATCAATGAACATCAAACTTTGTTATCTTATTAAGGATGCATTATATATCATGAATAAGTGTTCATGAACATCAAACTTCTCCTACTGTTGTCGGATTGGTTGGTACTAGGCTTTTAAACGAGTTTTGTTTTCTAAGGATGACTCAAATATAATATGAAAGGTTAAAAGATTGTATTGCGACAACTCTTAAAACACATCATGTAAAAGTGTCGTGTCCATAATTATGAAATTACTTCCACTCTTGTTACCTAAGGAGGCTTGGTGGTGTGCAGTCCCCAACAAGTTTTTCTCAATATTAAGATCAAGCATACTAAAAGATTTATGTATTAAATGTGAGAAAATTTATTAGTTGCAATACTGAAAAGTGTAGAAAACTTATCGACTGATTGAGTCTCGTGACAGTACGATGTCCTAAAGCGAAATTGCCCGTCGATATCTGCAGCGACCTCCGTGGACAATCATTTCCAGGATACGACGATCAAATAACCCAATTGTGCAGCAATCACAAATTAGNTCCTAAAGCGAAATTGCCCGTCGATATCTGCTGCGACCTCCGTGAACAATCACTTCCAGGATACAACGATCAAATAACCCAATTGTGTAGAAATCACAAATGGTTTTCAGAACTCTCAAGTGTACTCCAGAAATATGTAAAAAACAAATAATAATATTTTTCTTTATAGGAAGATATAATCTCGTTTTTTGTTGTATTTTTCTACTGCCCAAATGAGAGTTTATATAGGCAGAAATTGATGTAACATCTTCCACCATGATCTAGTATTAAGTTGCAGGTTTTATGGCCAATGGTAATGGGTTGTTAATACTGGGCAATTAAAACAGTCATATTGTATTGGCTAGTTGACGCATTAAATAATTTCGAAAATGATTATAAAATAAAATAAAATAATTATCATTGGAATATAATGCGTGAGGCGTGGCTCAAACTCCTGACCTCCCACACAAATTTCACACTTTTTACTATGGACAATTCATCTTAATTAATTATTTCTTTCACATATTATATTTATTGTATAAATATATAACATTAAATTATAAAGCATAGTGTGTTAACATTGTCTATATTTCTCAAAATCAAAAGCCTAGGTAAGGGTGTCATCAATTATTTGTCACGTATTAATTGGGACAAGTTTCTTAAAATTTCTGCACATACAACTCACTTCTTAACATGTCTCACGTTAACCGGACATCAGCCTTTTTAAAATTGGGCAGCCGGGCACAGCTCGACGCAAGGAAGAGGTTTTGTTTCTTCTGAGGCTTGACATGGTCGAGATGTGTCCATCTAACATATTTGGTAGTATCACGCACGGAGGCACGGAGCCATCTTTTTACGATATTTTGACCGTCCCCTATTCATATCGACTTCGCAATATTCTTGTATGGGTGTCAAGTATGAATCAAACATATAGCCCGTTTGGTCCCCGGCGTAACCCGTGCCCACTATTGGAGAAATCAGATCCTCCTCCGCCAGTCGGCCGTCTTTCAACCTCCACCCTGAACCCTTCACTGAACAATGAGCAAAAGGGTAATCAGTAATGCTCTTTTTTCTCCGACTCTACCCTTTTACTCTTTCAGATTCCTCAGCACTGACAACAGTCTACAAGGATTAGTAGACCCAGACCTCAATTTCCCTGGTAACGACGACTCTTTTTCACCCCAAAATTCTCAGGCCCAATCAGTTTCAGACCAAGACTTCACATTTATAAGGGACTCTTTGTCTGACTCTAAAGGTGAAAAGTTTGGGTCTGGTAAGTGCTCAAATGATGCTTTTACAATCATAAATGCTATAAGGACTAATAATGATGGGGTTGGAGACAAATCCCAGAAATTTCTTAGGCTGTTCAGGGAGAAACTGAATGAGAATTTAGTTGTTGATGTGCTAAAAAATGTACAAAGTACTGAATTAGGTGTCAAGTTCTTCATGTGGGTAGGTAGGCAAATAGGATATACTCATAGTTTAGCTGTTTATAATTCTGTATTAGATTTATTGGGTTACGGTAAATATGACAGAATACCGAACCATTTTTTAGAAGAAATTAGGGATGATGATAGAGAAGTGCTTGGGAGATTGCTTAATGTACTGATTCAGAAGTGTTGTAGAAATGGGATGTGGAATTTGGCTTTGGAGGAGTTAGGGAGGCTCAAGTATTTTGGGTATAAGCCTTCAAGAGCCACATACAATGCGTTGATCTTGGTGTTTTTGGAAGCAGGCAGGTTTGACACGGGATTTTTACTTCACAGGGAGATGATGCGTTTGGGTTTTAAGATGGACGTGCATTTGTTGGGTTGTTTTGTGCATTCTTTATGTAAAATCGGTAAATGGAGAGATGCTCTTGAGGTAATTGACAAGGAAGATGCTGTTCCCGATACAGTGCTTTATACAAAAATGATATCTGGTTTGTGTGAAGCTTCACTTTTTGAAGAGGCTATGGATTTTTTGAATAGGATGCGATCAAGTTCATGTGTTCCTAATGTTGTGACATATAAAATTTTGCTATGTGGGTGCCTAAATAAGGGGAAATTGGGTAGGTGTAAAAGGATTCTTAGTATGATGATTACAGAAGGTTGTTACCCAAGTCCTAAAATATTTAATTCTCTTGTTCATGCCTATTGCAAGTCTGGTGACTATTCTTATGCCTATAAATTACTGAAGAAAATGGCGGATTGTGGTTACCAGCCTGGTTATGTTGTTTTTAATATACTGATTGGAAGTATCTGTGGCAATGAGGAATTGCCAAGTCCGAGCGTGTTAGAATTGGCAGAAAAAGCTTATAGTGATATGCTTGATGCAGGAATAGTATTGAACAAAGTCAATGTAAGCAATTTCGCGCGATGCCTTTGCGGGGTTGGAAAGTATGAGAAAGCATATACTGTGATTCATGAAATGATGAGCAAGGGATTCATACCTGAAACTAGCACATACAACAAAGTCATTGGTTTTCTTTGTGACTCTTCCAAAGTAGACAAGGCATTCCTATTGTTCCGAGAAATGAGAAGGAATGATATTGTTCCTAATGTCTACACATACACAATTTTGATTGATTGTTTCTGTAAAGCTGGCCTTATTCAACAGGCTCGCTGCTGGTTGAGTGAAATGTTAAGGGATGGATGTACTCCTAATGTGGTAACATATACTGCACTTATACATGCTTACCTTAAAGCAAGGAAAATGTCTGATGCAAATGAGCTATTTGAGTTGATGTTATCAAAAGGATGCACCCCGAATGTTGTCACATATACTGCTTTGATTGATGGGTACTGCAAAGCTGGAGATGTAGAAAGGGCTTGCCAGATTTATGCACGAATGAGGGGAAATGGTAATTCCCAAGAGGTAGATGTTTACTTTAGAATTTCTGACGGTAGCAGTAAGGAACCGAATATAGTTACATATGGTGCTTTGGTTGATGGTTTATGCAAAGCACACAGGGTCGAAGAGGCTCGTAGTCTTTTGGATGCAATGTCGGAAGAAGGCTGTGAACCGAATCACATTGTTTATGATGCTCTTATTGATGGCTTTTGCAAGGTTGGTAAGCTGGAAGAAGCACAGGAAGTATTTGCTAAGATGTCAGAACGTGGATACAGTCCAAATGTTTATACTTACAGCTCTCTAATTGACAGGTTGTTTAAAGATAAACGTCTGGATCTTGCTTTGAAAGTATTGTCTAAAATGCTTGAAAGTTCTTGTGCTCCCAATGTTATTATCTATACAGAGATGATTGATGGACTTAGTAAAGTTGGGAAGACAGGAGAAGCTTACAAACTGATGCTGATGATGGAGGAAAAAGGTTGTAAGCCAAATGTTGTAACTTATACTGCCATGATAGATGGGTTCGGAAAAGCTGGTAAAGTAGATAAGAGCCTTGAACTCTTGCAGGAGATGAGCACCAAAGGTTGTGCTCCAAACTATATCACATATAGGGTCTTGATAAATCATTGTTGTGCTGTTGGACTTTTGGACGAGGCTTACCAACTTCTAGAGGAGATGAAACTGACATATTGGCCAAGACACTTGGCAAACTATCACAAGGTCATTGAAGGCTTCAGCAAGGAGTTCATAATGAGTCTCGGACTAGTTGATGAAATGGGACAGAATGATTCTGCTCCCCTTGTTCCAGTATACAAAGTTCTGATTAATAGCTTTCAGAAAGCTGGAAGACTTGAAATGGCTTTAGAGCTGCATAAAGATTTTTCTGCTGTGCCATTCATTTCACCTGCTCACATGAATACATATTATTCTTTGATTGAGAGCCTCTCCATTTCACATAAAGTTGACAAGGCATTTGAGCTGTACGCTGACATGATAGAAAAAGGGGGAACTCCTGAGTTGAGTGTCATTGTTAATCTCATAAAAGGGCTTATCAAGGTTAACAGATGGGAAGATGCACTTCTACTTTCAGAAAGCTTATGTTACATGGTTCGTAGTTATATCCTCTTACTTTGTCTCATTTTGAAGTTTAAATTATTGATTCATGCTGTGTTCAGTTTTCATAGGTTGTTCTTGTGAGTTCTTTTACTACTTTTTAGTCCCAAGTACCTATATTATAAGAAACAAAATCATGAACCAAAAGAAAATGGATAAAAATCACTAAGAGAGAGTTTCCATGCCATAAAATCAACTGAATGAAGCTTTACCATCTTAACCATATTGTGAATTATACATGATTCTGAAAATATTGAGTTCTGAAATTTCTTTTTTCTTTCATTTTTCGACTTACTTTTCAAAACTTTTTATTGGCTGCAATCCTTTTATAGCAATATTCCTTCAAGGAAACTTTGTTGCTGCATAGAAGCAAGCTTCTAAGCATGTTCTAGTTAGATGTCACTCACTCTTTACATATCTGCGCTCATTAATGTAGCATCTGGTGCGGATGTATTGATTTGCTTATTATTTCTCTCAAATGAACTTCTACTACTGAGTATCGATTGCAAAAAGACAACCTTGTCTTGGCTGTATTTAGTATAAGTTTTCATTTTCTTAACCTGAGCAAGAACCATTACTCAAAGTTCTTTGAAGTCGCATGTCTTTGTTGCACTTTTGTGAATAAACTGTTGCATGGCTTGCCCATATCTCATGTCTAGATTTTATAAATATAATTCTTTCCCACGTACCACTATCAACTGCTGATTAATTTTTATTGCTTCTATTTATCTGGATGTTGATTAATTGAAGATTTTTTCTCTTTTTATTTTAAATTTTGATGGTCTTACATCACTTTCTGTTCCCTCAAAGCTGAAAGTCCCAATAAAACAAATTGAAATACAATTCTAGGTTTCTAATAATTACTAAGTTCTCTCCATTATACTTGTAGCAGTAGCATTATAATCCCTTAGTGGATGCATTCGGTAGCCCATAAATGCCTGTGTTTTTTAGAAGAGGTTGTCATCCTTGTCATTTCGGAAATTTAGAACCTTATGGTAGATATTATTTTAAACTTGAATGTATTGTACCACAATTATTAATATGACACATAAATGTAGATTTAACTGTCTCATGCCAAAGAATGTGAGCTTTTCTAGGCCAAACATTGTTTGTTATTAATACCCAAAATGCCTGAAGACTTCTGCAAAATCTTATATGCTTAATGCTCCAGTAAAGGCTGAAAGCATATGAAATTGGTAATGAATATTTCATGGCATTTCTATAAAGGGACAAGCAGTACTACCCTCTCTTTTCAGTGAATGATTTGCCCGCTTCCCCTATTCTATATGGTATATGAAAGCTAAACTACCTTGCGTATTCCTCTGAAGATGCAAAATTTGTCGGAGCAGATACCAACCTAACCTTTTGCAGATTGACCAGTGAGATAGTGGGGGTGGATTCTGGGTTCTGTCAATCACCAAGCTTTGTACATGATCCAAAGTTTTACAAATCAGTGCCTATATTATTATGCTTTGAAGACTATCGACTTTTTTTATGCCTGCTTTGCGTTGTGCTTGTTGATGACCACTGCTCCCTCTAGAGATCCATGCAATCACCCTTAGCAGTTAGCACAATCTCTGCACTGCTTACCATTAATTGTGCACCTGAACCACAACACTGCAATTGAGGGTAACGAGCATAGTCTACCTACAAGTATTAGCACTATGTCACCAATGGTCAACAATGAAAGAATTTGTCAACATCACATTAATGACATGACCATGATAAGAATTCTCGATGTTTCCTTTAGGCAACCAGTTTAGGGATCTGACCAAAGAGGAGTGGGTTTTGGAGAAAGGGAATACTCTATGTTCTTCATTTTAATAACAAAGACATTAGAAGAATGGCTTTCTGTTTGTAGAAAATTGGCAATTGTTAACTACTTGATCTAAGAGTTTAAGTTGTTAGATACGGCCACATTATATTATTTAAATATTGTCTTCAACACGCTTCTTCACATGTAGACAGGATTTCCCATCAAAAACCTGACAATTCAATGGGTTGCCAAGAGACTTGAACCCAGGACGACAAGACATTTGCCTACACGGATACTATGTTAAAGCACTTGACATAAATGCTTAAGCTAGGGTCATATCATTTAAAATGTCAATCACAAAAATTACCATTCCGTAAGTTATATTATTTTATTTTTATCTTTAATTTTTCTCGTCCACTGATTTTTGTCAACTGTATTCTTAAACTGCACAGAATATACAATGGTTGTCAAATGAACAAACACTGAAGGGCAAGTAGACTAATATCCTTAGTCTCATACCTCATGTGCGCTCCTCACACATCCGTATAATAATCCATCACATTTTACTCAAGTTGGACACTCAGAACTGTGATGAAGCCATGTGCACGGAATATCTTTGGTACGATTCCTCATACTATCTTGCTGTGTTGTCTGTCATGTGTGAAGTGAAGGGACTTTATAGGAATCGTGTTTTCAAACGAAAATATGCATTTAATAACTAGCAGGGAATCTTGTGATCACAATTTTGAAGTGTTCGATTACCATAAATCCCAACACGGAAAAAGGTGAATGGGGATTTTTTTTTTTCTTTTGTTCAAGTTGGGTGACAAATTGTTGGATTTTAGTTTTAGGTATAACTGATTGTCATAAACTTGAGCCAATTGCAGCTGCTTGAATCTGCAACAGCTGGTTCTCGACCAGAAATTCCTTTACCTAACATCACTGGTGTACAGAATCTGAAGACAACAGACATTGTGACACAACTACAGGGAATTTGCCATCCCGTTTTGAAATCTGTAGTTCATCCATTTTTTTCCAAGTCGACGGTATATGAAGTCAATTTGTGTCATTTTCTTAAGGTAAGAGAACTGTTTTCTTAGTATATTCTGCTAATGAGTTGCAGCCTATTAAAGCAGGAATGTTAGTGAGTGGCTAAGAAGGATACTTATTTTCAATGTCACCTTTTGTCACTGTATGCAGGTAACCTCCATTGTTTTGGGAAGAGTTAAACCTCCATTGACCGTTGGATTTTGAAGACGTGAAAAATCTACTTGGAAAATAAGCGACGATGTCTTGGCCATTCGAAGAATCACTCGACTGTTGGATTCCAATGTTGTGAAGAACCTACTTGGAAAAAATAAGCGGCACTCTCTTGGCCATACGAAGAATCTCAAGTTAATCCAATATCAACTATGTGAAAAACTTTTGTTGGGCAAAACTTATTTGAATCTATACATTTTCTACTTATAAATGTAATACGCTCGAAAGCTCATAAACACAAATTCAACGACTGTGCAGTATGGTTCTTAAATTATCTACAATTTTCATAACTGTAGCCCAAATTTTGATGACCACTGACAATTTCTTCTACTTGAGGTTTTAAATAATCTACAGCATGACATAATCTCAAGGATACTAGTCAATTTTTGCTCTCCAATTATTAGCAGTTAATTACAAGCTGCACTAACGTTTACCAGACGATCCTCAGTTTCCTCAGTTTTCAAACCGGTTTCAAAAACCGAGCATCTTGTTAAGTGTACCAACATAGGCACGAACACTGGATACGACAATATCCATTGCTGCTCCAGTTCCACTGGCGATGGAAAGAAACCACGTCATGTGTTGCAACCAAAGCTCTTTTTCGAAAAGATGACGAAAAGGCAAAATGGATCACTTGCCATATCTGAAAGCACGGTCGACAGTTTCTCCTGTCAAAGCATGCGTTGATGTGTGGCTGTCCTGCCCGCGAATTAGAACCCTAGTGCTGGCTATAGCATCGATGCCTTCAGTCACCGCATTCATGATTACTGAAGAAGCGTTACAGGAACCTGCAGATTCGCAAAAAAACCTGGTTTTGATGTAGAATGTAAATAAAAAATTGAACTGCATTTCAAACCTTCACAATAAGATCAACTGCCTTGTATGCTGCATCAACTGGCCCCGTTCCAACTGAGCAAGCAACGTGCTCTGCACCATCCATGTCAATGAGTTTTACAGTTGCAGTAGAAAGGCCAAGAGTTCCACATGTAACCTGTCCATTAGGAGGTGTCCATCATGAATTGACTGAATCATCATTTTCGATTAAACGTAAATTAAACGATCAAGTTGAAACAGGGAGGCTGAACATGGACATAGCTGCACATCTCCAAGTTTCCAAACAACTTGTGGTTCGAAAACTTCATCTGAAACCAGGGCAATCAGCTCATCGTCGGTAATAGCCTAGAATACGATCAAAATAAATATATGGATGGACATGAACGAATCGGCACTAGCAAGAGAAAATGTATGGATGTAGTAGTTATCCATCAATTGAATATTTCAGTTATTAGACACAAGATTTATTCATAATGATCTCCATGAAATTGATTTTCAGATAAAATTTGAAAAAGAGGATTAAGGATTGCAAATGATATAAAATTCGAACAGGACGAAGCTTGGTGATCATCAAAAGGCAGCACTAAAATAACTTTCAAACATCACTTCGGATACGTCCCCAGGTGATCAACCAAAAAATGCCTTTCACCGAATATGTAACAACAAGTGCCCCGACCATGGCCACCGGATTAGGACATCAAGATCCGACATGGCCAATGCGGACATATGCGTGTTCACTGGAGGTTGAGCCCCAACGTGAATTTCTTTTGTGTCCCAGCTATTCAAATTCAAGATCTTACATGAGAGGTACTTAAGTAGAATGGAAAAGAAAACTTTCATAGGTTTCCTCTAGTAGAGCAGGGTTAACACATGGCAAACAAGTGTATTTCAGAATCAATCCCCTATATATATACAACTAATCAAAAACAAAACTCCAAGTGAGCTCAGCAATTTTTGATATACCCAAATACAAAAAATCATTATATTAAGTATAATTCAGAATCTGGACCAAACAAACTCATCAAAGGGATTTATTTCTGTTTTTTACAATAAGAACCTACTAGCCTGGAAGTTTATCACATATACAAAAAATAATTAAAATAGAATTAAGCTATTGCATGTAGAACAAAGCGTGGTACCATGACATTCCCCCTATGTGGCACAATCTGAGCTTTGATATAAAAAGGTGTTGGGAAAATCAAAAGATGTGATTTTGCCATATGTAAGAGTGTAAATAATGATCTACATGTAGCATGATTGACTAAAATAGCAGAACTTGAAATCTGTAAGAAAAAAGATCAGGGATTTGAACTGGGATTTTTCTCTTCTATTTACTTTTTTATTTTCTGCTACAGCTTTGAAACGCGAAAAGAGACCATCAAGTTCCTTGCCTTCAATGTCATAACCAAGCTGTGAATGCATTTAAAGAGAGTTAATCTATAAATACCAGATAGCAGAAATTATTATAATCAAGATTAGCAAGCATGCTCAATCCTTCATGACAATGATTAAAATTGCAATCTACCTCCAACATTTTGGCTTTCAGAGCATGGCGTCCACTATACGAAGTGTTCAAAAAGTTGTCAGTTGCATTAAGAAACAATTTCTATATATATAAAAACTTATAAGTAAGAGAGAGAAATGAAGATGACAGTATCAGAATCAATTGTACATCAATAGAATTATAAAAAGATAACACTTCATATCAAGTACGTTGAACTTTTCAAGGTAACAGAATGATTCCACTTTCTTTATCTTGACATTTTACATAATTATTTATTTCCACAAATAATTGCTAGATTTAGATTATGTATACAGAATGATTCCACTTTCTTTATGTTGACATTTTACCATTTGGTTTCTCATACAATTTTCTCGACATCAACTTAATTTCTGCATTTGATTTTACGCTATTATTCATAGAACCACAATAATGTTGCAACTCTAACTGCACATGCTGTTAACCACATTTCACGCAAATAAGATTAACGCATTGAGACTGATAAAAAAAAAAGATTAACGCATTGAGATATTAGGTCCAAATTCTTCATCATCAGACAAGAACCCAAACCATTTTTTGAGTGACAATCTAAAGTCAGTCTACGGGTAGAGACGATTTGGAAACAAAATATGCATTTTGTATACTGGTGTAAGCAATTTTAACAGCCGCAGACATTTAAAAAAATCAGTGTTCTAAATAGTGCGATATAACGCGTAGCGTGGAGAAAACGCTCCGCTATAGCGCTATAGTGGGATTAAGCGCGCTATAGCGACGCTTAAGCG
>CAIGRR010241813.1:0-10851 GCA_903798365.1 Fraxinus sp. 1973-6204 | reverse complement strand
GGACAATGTGCTCTTTAAGTTTGGGTGTGATACTTTAACATAATTGTCGTCTAACAGTTTAATTATTTTTGTATGTCTCTTATTTATTTGTCTTAGTGTGACTTGTGTGTGAAAAAAAAAAATATCATATGCTTGTGTGGGTTGGATAGTATTGTTGGCAAATATTTTAAAAAAAATAGGGTTTGGTTGTGAATTATGAATAAGTTATGTGCTTGAATGGAAGTCCTACTTACCTTTGCAGAAAATTGTAACATAAATACTCGTAGATTGAATATGGCATTGGACAAGAATGAGTTGATTCATAAATGATATAGGCTGAATTCACAACCTTAGAAGTTGAATACAGATAATTCATAACATTACCATACCTTGAAACCAAATTTAGGATGTTAGGGTAGTTGAGTTGTTGTAGGGAAACTTGGAGATAAATGTGGATTCAATGTATGATAAAGTTGTGTGGATTGTATGAGACTAATATGATGAATATTTGGTAAAAACCCTAAGTTAGGGGTCGATTTTCGAGAATGAGTGTTTTATAAGGGCATTGTGCTAATCACTGCATAAAAGAAAAAATATTGTTGTGAAACTACTTCAAAAGATCCCTATGAGGACAACGTTAAGAATCTCATTGTGAAATGTCTCTTCATACCCATTATGACTCGAGTAGAAGTTTAAAACTTGATGCCCTAAAGTCATCTGATTTAGGAGTCATCGACTTAAAACTTGCTACAAGGCCATTTAGAAAGCTTAGGGAAGAGATGTCTGCACATAGGATCCATAAAAATATATATATCTGAAAAGGCAGGAGCATGAAATAGAAGACGACTATATGCCCTGATTAAGCCCCAAACACTTGTTTTTAGAGGATTAAAAAACTTGTTTTTAGTAACTGAATTTATTCCTGGAGGTTGATGCAGTAAAAAATAAGGAGAATCCTCATTTGTTTATATGTGAACTGCAATCAGTAATATCTATCTAGACAAGAGAGGGTAAGGAGTAGTGATTTAAAAAATAATTTTAGATTACGCCCTCGGGAAAATAGTGAAAAGAAATTAAGTTTGGACGTGTGTGAATCTCACAAGCGGAGAAAGGAAAAAACTGACTCTTAAGGTCGGGAATCGAATCGACTTATAATTGCACAACGTTGCATTTGATTTCCCTCACACATACATTTTGCATTGGAAAGGTAAGAATTTGACTTTTGTACTATAATTTTGAAGTGGCTCATGAATTCGATATTACATCTTCAATTCTGAGCCATAAAAACAAGCCATCCAATCAAATACATATTTGAATATTTTGGTAGTGTGTTTTATTTGTGAGTTTTTTCTTATTAGCGTGTTGTTCTATGTTTGCTCGAGGACAAGTAAAGAATTAAGTTTGGGGGTATTTGATTAGTGTAAATCACTCATTAAACTAATACATTTAAAACATAATTTTCGATTTGATGTTAAGCACTTTTGAGTGTTTTGATGTGTTTGCTCATGTTGCTTTGTAAGTTTAGATATATCAGAGAAAATGGCGTATTTTGGAGCTTGGGATGGAGCCACATGTAATCATAAAAGTGGGCTTGAAAAAGAGGCGAAAACAAAGGCAAACAAATGACGGAAGAAAGCTAGGCACCACTGTCCCATAATTGGGCTCCTAGGCGCCTAAGAAAGGCAAAAAAGATAGTAGAATGCTGGGCGCTGCAGCGCCCAACCCAAAATATCAGCACCAGCCATTGGGTGCTGCGGCACCAGCAGAAGAAAAATTGCGGTGCTGCGGCGTCGATCCTGGGCGCCGCTTCTTGAGAACAAGGAAATCGTGTTTTTTATAAATTTTTCTGCCAGGTCCAATTTCAATTTGTCTTGATACTCTAAGAGACTATAAATACAACATTGAAGACCTAAACTAGGAGGAGAAAAACGACTTAGGAGGCAAGGAAAAAGAACAATAATCAAAACCAAAAACAACAAGGAATTGGAGAAGAATTCAAGCGGCAAAACAGTTTTTATTATTCTTTTCTTCTCCATATTCTTTATTGTAGAATTTAATATGTCATTTCTGGTATTCATGAACTAATTTTACTATCTAGGGTTTGATGTAACTAAACTTGAGACATGTTTGGATGCTAATATAGTTAATTCATTTGATTTTCCCGTTAAATTATTTATGTTAATTCTTGCGCAATGCTTTCAATTACCTGATCTATAATTGAACGATTTGATGCTTTAAATTTCGGTACTCGAGAGAGGAAAATTTAGGCGTGATCTAAGAATAACATAACTTAGGAAATTATAGGTTTCGAGGGAAAGTATAATTCATTTGAGGCTTATCCCATTTAAGACTCACGCGCACATAATTTCTATAGTGTTAATTCGAAATAAAGATATTGGAATTAAAATATAGAAATAGGTTCTATTTAGCACTCGAGAGAGGGAATTGAATTTAACCTAAGATTCTTGCCTATAAATTAAGGAAAAATCGATAGAAATAGCTATAGAAGTTGAAAAACATTGTTGATAGTGAGGTGAAATCAATCCCTAGATTTTCTCGCATTGATAATTCTCCTATAGTTTGCCTTATTTCAATTGAGTTGTCACACATCCTCATTATTTTAGTATTAATATTGACTTGAGATTAAATTTTCTAGATAAAATAAAAGCTGAAATAATTATAATACATAGTAGGAATTAAATTACAATCCATGTAGGTTCAACACTTTGACTCTATTACTATATTACAAAACTTGACACCGTACGCTTGTGATATAAATCATGTTATAAAAAATGTGTGACATCTGCCAATCAAAGTAAATTTTAATATAGAACTCGCACAGTTATATATCAGAGAAATAATCAAATTGCATGGAGTTCCGGTCACCATTGTTTTGAGATAGAGACCCGAGGTTCACATCAAAATTGTGGAAAAGTAGCAGGTAGCCATGGGATGAAACTGATGTTTAGTACTACATATCAACCACAGATGGATGGATGGACAATTAGAAAGAGCCATTCAAACTCTTGAAGATATTTGGAGAGCATATGTTTTGGATCTTGGTTGTAGTTGGGAGACATATATGTCGTTAGTAGAGTTTACTAACAACAATAGCTTTCAAGCTACTGTAGGCATAGTGACACAACTCGTCCCAAAACTCCTTATTAAACTCAAGACGTGACGTGCGCCGATGATTAGTGTCAGCTAGTCACTGGACCTATCACCTAGGTAACTATAACTTAACTTTGATTGTATGGCTTCCTTTAATCAAATGAAGATTTTTTTCAAAGATTTTGACAGAGTCTCCTATGAGTAAATGGAACTATTCTCAATCCTGTAGCCATAAAAATTTTCTCAAACACCAATATACCAACATCATAATATCAATCACTCGTCCAACCAACAACGTCTATATCACTATACATCATAACTACTTGTCAATAAGATAATAGTGATGCAGTTTAGTTTACAATATTCCATCGTGATCTTTGACACATTTAAGTACAAAAATCCCCAAATATGAAGCAAAAGATTCGCTTAATGATTACACGATTTTAAGCGAAAAAACCTACAATAGGTGGTGGTAGTACTACAAAATTATCAATATAACCTTCACCTCTGCTCAGTCAATTGCCTCCTATAAGGAAAATGTTAAGAAAAATACATGAGATGATAATCCCAGAGAGTGGGATGTTTAGACGATGGCTATATAGTCTTTTATGTATGTATATACATTTATAAAAGAAAAATTGATTTTTCACTTATCTTGATGTACTCATTATCCTTGAAATATGTATCATAATATCATAAAAAAATCATAATGCTTGTGCTAAATCATAAATTAGGCTCAAGATATTATCTAAAAATGATAATAATTGATACCACAAGATGAGCAAGTACATTAGTCGAATTCCGTAAGCTAAAACCATAATCTGAAATCAATAAGCTAAACTGTCAGTTGGGAAATGTAAACTGAAAGCTAATAATCCACTATATACGGGATAATCATATCAAAATAATCAATAAGATAAACTGTAAGATGGAAAATGTAAGCTAAAAGCTAATAATTCACTATATACTGGATCATCACATTAAAATATACCCCATGTAGTCATCTGCTGATNAGTTGGGAAATGTAAACTGAAAGCTAATAATCCACTATATACGGGATAATCATATCAAAATAATCAATAAGATAAACTGTAAGATGGAAAATGTAAGCTAAAAGCTAATAATTCACTATATACTGGATCATCACATTAAAATATACCCCATGTAGTCATCTGCTGATGATCTGAAAGCTATAAAGTCATATGCACATAAACTGTCTGATCAACACTTCTGTACACGGTCATAGTCCCTTAGTGCATAATAGGTACCCTTACACACGGTCGTAGCCCCTCAGTGGGTAAGAGTTACCTTTACACATGGTTGTAGTCCATCATTGTACAAAGTGAAAATATCATAATCATCCTGAACACGGCTGTAGCCCTTCAGTGCATAATAGGTACTATTACACACGGCCATAGCCCCTCAGTAGATAAGAGCTACCTTCACACATGGCTGTAGCCCCTCGGTGTATAGGAGTCAAATAC
This sequence comes from Fraxinus sp. 1973-6204, assembly GCA_903798365.1. Lineage (NCBI taxonomy): Eukaryota > Viridiplantae > Streptophyta > Magnoliopsida > Lamiales > Oleaceae > Fraxinus > Fraxinus sp. 1973-6204. The sequence continues at coordinate 6,277 of CAIGRR010241813.1, read as the reverse complement.
ATGCCTCTAGTACACGGTCGTAGCCCCTCAGTGCACTAGAGTAAGATAACTACATCGGGTATTTTCTAATGGTTTCAAAATAATCATACTCATTTACTAATTTCTCGAAAATAAGACATTTCATGTNTCTATTGCCCATCAGTGTATAGGAGTCAAATACACGGTTGTAGCCCTTCAGTGCACTAGAGTAAGATAAGCACATCGGGTATATTTTGATGGTTTCAAAATAATCATGCTCATTTAATAATTTCTCGAAAATAAGACATTTCATGCTCATGTAACTAATATGCTTCTCTAAAAATTGTGAATCATTTTAACATTCATAGTAAGTAAACATGATTATAAATTTATAAGTTAAAAGTCTTATTTTTGGAAAAGTTCTCCACTCATGGATATATGTTGGGCTAACAGGGCTGGTATGCTGGTCCCACGTCCAAATCCTCTCCTGAAATGATCACACTCCAACCACTTCAATTCCATCCATGTGTATATATATATATATATATATATCACTCAATAAGCAATAAGCTGATATTTAATATTTCCATCTTATTTGGCTAACTTAAACATAAATTTACTTTATTTTCGAATCACTCTACTATCCTAACTCATTAATACTAATTTTTCTCATCTGCTCCGACGAAATTCAACAAGATTTCCACGTAAATTATCATCCACATTCCTCATTTCAAATTTCTTTTAAGCAAAGACATAAATCTTATCAAAAACCCCTTTCTTATAATCTCTATATTTATCCAACTAAGAACTCAAGTACAAGATAAGTTATTTCCAATTAATCTAACTTAATATCATATAAAAATCACAAGGAAAAATAACAAAAATGCCAATTTTTCCACAAAATAGAAGAAGAAATTGAGAGCCAAAACTCTAATCTTGTTGGTAGCTTCCTCCCCTTTTCCTCCTCCTTCTCCTTTTTCCTTTCCTTTTCCTCTTTTTTTGCCATTTTCTTCTTCATCTCTCGGTTTCTTTCTGTTGCTGCATGTGTAAAAGTAAATGGGAATTGGGTTTTTGATTGCCAAATAAGTGGGCTATTTGCACAAGAGGTCCCTCATCCATCAAACAAAATGACATTAAGTCCTTTACTTCCAAAATTAAATAAGTAAGTCCCTAACTTCCAATTTAATCNTTGCTGCATGTGTAAAAGTAAATGGGAATTGGGTTTTTGATTGCCAAATAAGTGGGGTATTTGCACAAGAGGTCCCTCATCCATCAAACAAAATGACATTAAGTCCTTTACTTCCGAAATAAATAAGTAAATCCCTAACTTCCAATTTAATCCAACTTAAACCCTAATATTATCAATTGCCAAAATAAACATCCACTAAAATAATTTATTCCATATAAGTTCTTATTTGACTATGACTTTGACTAGTCGATCCTTGATTTTAAAATAAAATCTTGACTTTTGACTTGTAGGAAATGGGGTGTAACATATAGCTCCATATAAAGCTCTTTATGGTAGGAAGTACAAATCTCTATCCATTGAAACGAGGTCGGAAAGAATAGAATTTTGATCCTAAAATCATGGAATGAACAATTGAAGCAGTTGACAAGATTAGAGCAAGAATAAAGACAACACAAGATTAATAAAAAATTATGCATATGGTAGAAGAAAGGATTTGAAATTTGAAGTGGGTAACATTTTTTCTGAAGGTAGCACCAAAGAAGGGTGCATTGAGATTTGGTAAGGGAAACTTGAGACCACGGTTCATTGGACCTTTTGAAATTCTTGAAATGATTGGTAGTGTGGCTTACCAACTTGCCTTACTACACGAACTCACAGCAGTGTATAATGTGTTCCATGTTTTGATACTCATAAATATATTCATGATCCTAAACATGTAGTGAACTATCAGACATTAGAAGTACAAAAAGATTTGTCATATGAAGAAGTTCCAACGATGATTTTGGGTAGAAAACTGCACCAATTATGAAATAAAAAGGTTACCCCGGTCAAGGTTCAATGGCGAATCATGGACCTGACGAGTCAATTTGGGAGAAAGAAGATGAGCTAACAACAAAGTATCCATAATTCTTCGATTAGCTAAGATAAATTTTCGAAGACGAAAATATTTTGAGGGGAGATTTTGGAGCCCTGAAAATTCATAGAATAAAATTTAATTATTTTAGGTACTATATTTTATCAAAAAAACAGAAGACTAAAGTGATTTATGTATTAACTTCAAATTTTGGGCTAAATTTTTAGATATTATTAAAGCGATAGAAAATATATCAATATGGAGCTCGTTGGATAGCTTGTAATTAATCATGTATATTAGGTTTGAGAAAAAGTTAATTCGGATAAGCAAAGTCTATGTTATCGAAGTTTAAAGAAATTGTCATTTATTTAGTATTTGAATAAATTTGGTTTTTACTAACTTTAAAGGATGGCAGCCACGTGTATGTACAGTTAAGGAGACAGAAAGTAGTTTTCTTTTGATTTTGAATGGGATAAGGGAAACTCTATTTGTACAATCGAGGTTGACAATCTCGGTTGACAATCTCTCACATGCGTGCGGGGTCCGCATGTTTAAAAAATTCAAAAAATAAAAAGTGGACCCCCCAATGTGAGAGATTGTCAACCGATGTTGTCAACCTCGATTGTACACATAGCATGGCTCATGGGATAATTACAAAACATTATAATCTTGAGTGAAACCTTTTCTCGCAAGACACGACACTTCAACTCCCAAGTACACTAAAATTCATGTTTTGTCCTATGTATATATATGCATATATACGGCACAGAAGCAGAGGCGGAAAAAAATAAAGTTTGGTTATCTTGCAAAAAAAAAGTTATTTGATCTAACGATGTAGGATAACGAGGTGCAAGTAGCTTTATCCACTTTAACTTTATTATTTCAAGTTGATAAATATTATGCTAATGAAAATTTGGGTTATTACTGGGCCGGACATTCGGGATGCGATTCTCCTCCATGTGGACCTCCCTTTACGACGTGCAAAACCGAAGGGAAAAAATTGGATTTAATAAAAATTCATTTTTAAAAATTGGGTTAATTTAATTTTAACAACAAATTTATTGTGTATTTCATTGCAAAATTCAAATTTTAATTTAATTTTAACAAAGAAACACACAATAAATTAAAATGATGAAAATATCTTAAAATTCTACAAAAATATGTTAAAATTAAATTTAACTATTTTGTAATTGAGTGATCATTCCTCGTGTGATCAACAACGATTGCAAAGCTGTACAAAGTGACTACTAATTGCAACGAAACACACAATAATTTTTTTATTAAAATTGAGTTAAATTTAGATTTAGCATGTGTTTGGCACCCATTAATTTTTTTTCCCAATTTTTCTCTTTCTTAATTATAACCACACATTTTCCAAATAAAATAATATTATACACAAATATAAAAATTTTAATTACTTTTCAACCATACATTCTTCCATCAATCACTATTCTAAAACTTATAATTTTCCCAAAATGGGTGCCAAACACATACTTATTTTGAGCATTAGAAAACGCTTTCAAAGTTTAGTGGCCAAAATTTGACTACCTTAAAGTTATGTAGTCAAAATTAGATCATATCAAAGTTCAGTAAGAAATAAAAGACTTTTTCAAAGTTTAGTGAGCAATCGAAGACGTTTTCCAAAGTTTAATGGCCAAAATTTGGCCACCTCAAAGCTTAATAATGTGGTGGGGCGCGACCTGTGCATTCTGTTAGTCACGTCATCAATTCCGTCAGAGATTTGAAACCGAAGTTATACCAGTGAATAACGTTCAACGTTTGGACAAGTTGAGTAGGTAATGTTAACACATATGATTTTGGTTTTGAATGCCTCTCCAAGTGAGAGTTCATTCGATTAAATAGTGAGAAGACTTCTAATTACAAGGCTGAAAATCAGCTATTAAATGGTCTCGTCTACCATTACATCAATTACACTAATCACTCCAACTGTAGTAATCACGTCAACTAAGAAAGGAAAATATATACTAATTGCAGATTAATTACATATATCATCTTATAATTAGACATCATACTAACATTCCCCTCAAATTGATGCTGGTCGATCAAGAAGCATCAATTTGCTCACAAGAAATTGATAACGATGTCGAGTCATTACTTTTGTGAAGATATCAACTTACAGACTTTTGAGGATGAGGTGGAGGTAGAGGTCAGACCAAGAGGTAGTGTTATGTAAACGTCATCTTTGAGATAACCATGGAGAAAGGCATTTTTTACATCCATTTGATGAAGCGGCCTACCTTAAGAAGCAACAATAGAAATAATTGTCCGCACTATGGTCATCTTGGCGACCAGAGCAAAAGTCTCCTCATAATCCACTCCATATTCGTGATTATTATCGAGAGCAACCAACTATGCCTTATATCGATCCAAAGTCTCATCAGAGCGTAGTTTGATTGAGTAAACCCACTTGCAACCAATGGCTTAAAATTCTCTGGGTAATGTACAATATTCCATTCCTTTTGGAGTTCAAATTCCATCCAATTATCTCATAGCAATCTTTGAAGTATCGTCTTGTGGTCCGAATCACCTATTGAATAATTACAATTTGGTCCTCAAACTTTGGACTTTGCCATTTTCACCAATTTTCACTTCTTTTTTTCGATTCCTCGTTCAACCATTGAGTTTTACATATATAACAAAAATACAACAATTTAGGATATATTTTGTCAAAAGAACTACCAAATATCAATATTCTAGGCCCTTGAATAAATGTATAAAATACACTTATCAATCCTTCATTCTTAAATCTTTATAATTTAATTTTCATCCTCCACAATCATCTTAAATTGATGAATTCCGAAGTTGGAAGGCTTGCAATTAATTTTCCAAACTTTCCAATTACTGGATATAGCTCTCGATCCTCATGAATCTCTTTCGGATGCTCTTTTAATTCTTCTAATTGATCAAGTGCAATCCCATTGACCTTTTAATTTCTCTAAATCAATTCCAATTAAGCTCAAAAATTATTTTCTTATATTGCCTCCAAGTTAGGTATTTTTTCATACAATTAACATATTTATACTAAATTATGTAAATATTCGCTGACTTCATCAACTTTAGAAGCCCGAATAAGAGATACAACACACTTATCACCTACCTTTATTTTTAGTCACATAAAACCAAAATGACCAGATCTACCTCCACCACCACCACCACCGCACTACCGCCATGACCACTACCACCGCCTCCATGACAACAACAACAACGACCAACATCACAACCACCCAAACACCACGACAATCAATAGTAACATCGCCATTTCTAAAACCACCAGATCCTGCCAGATCCGCAACCATAGTTACAACCACAGAATTGTCGCCACACAAAACACCACCAACCACCACCACCCGTAGCCAGCTTTACAACCACCAGCACCAAATCGCCACCGTATCGTCACACCACCAGCACTGTCTCCAATCTGAAGTACACAAACATAAAAATAAAAACCAAAAATTCGGCATCACACCGCCACCATCTCGCAATGTGAAAACCACAAACAGAAGGAAACAAAAACCAAAAATTCAGCACCACACCGCCCCGACCTCGCGATCTGAAAACCACAAACAGAAAAGGAAACACAAACCACAATTGCCACTTCAGATCGTGGCTGTGGTGGGGTTGAATGCGGCGAGAGAGAGAGAACGGGGTTGGGGGAGAAATGTAGAGAGAAAGAAAGAGAGATGAAGGCGTCGGGTTGTGGCTGTGGGTTGGTAGTCGGCGACGATCGGTGCACCACTGGTGGAGGTCGTTAGTTAGAGAGAAGAGAGAGAGGATGGTGGTGAGAGGAGAGAAATTCATTTTAGAGTTTGGATGGGTAGATAGGGTAGGGGTGTGTATATAAATTAATTTATATTATTATTAATATAAAAAAACCTGTATCTATATATAAAATATCTAACTTTTGAATACTAAAATTTAAAATCTGAATTTAGAATTTAGATCTCCAAAAGTAGGGAGTGGTGTAATTTCCACTAAAACTAATTAATACACCCTAAAATTGTTCCACAAGCCCCCCAAAACCAAATTATTACAAAGGAAACCCCCAAACCACCCCTCACAACCCACGATTCACCAACGAAGAAAAAGCATCTTCACCCACGCAAAGAAGAAGGCGTTTCATCCTCCCATTAAAGGCTCCACCCACACGACACCACTGATTATAGACTCAAATCGTGGTTGAAGAAAGTGAATCGATTGGGATGAAGAGAAAATCAGGTTTTGTTGAAGGAAGTTCAAAGAAAATGAAAAAAAAAAAA
>CAIGRR010241772.1:0-21742 GCA_903798365.1 Fraxinus sp. 1973-6204 | reverse complement strand
TTACAGAGGGCCACGACAAATAAATTTGCATACATAGCAAACCAGCACCACAATCCACCACTAGTCACCACCACCTTCAACTCCAATGCACCACTACTACCACATTCAACTTAAAATCATGATCATAAATACTACATTCACCTCAAATATTATCAAACATCACCGACAATTAACTCCACAACCAAACACTACAGCGCAAACCACCCAACACCACAACCATTAAGGAGATCATTACCTTTTCAACATTCTTGAATTTCGAATTGCAGATTCAAACACTAACACCACAGCCTGACTGTTTAGACTTTCAATTTTACATTAAAACAAAGCGGTAAGAAGCTGTTAAAACATGACTTGCCACACAAAATGTTCAAGAACCCAGTCAAGTTTCAACAAAAGCATCTATCCTCTTGGGGTATATCGATACAAGTCTAAAAAAAATATCACACATTCAGCAAAACACCTAATTCTACATTTCAAGTCTTTCTCAGCTTTTTTTTTTCTTTCTACTTAAAATTTAAATAATAAGCAACCATTATCACTTGCTTTTAGTAGATAATCAGTTTTTAGCGAATAATTCTTAATTGGAAAAAAAAAGGGTTCTAACCAAATATAAAATTAGTAATAGATAACATCTCACCGTAACTTTATTACCTAATAATGTTTGAATTCCTCGTATTAAATTAAAAAAAAAATGAAACGAGAAAAGCAAAGAGATCTAATATATTCACCAATAGAAACAAAAATCGGACATGTTACTTATATAAATAAGTGTATCTAATTGAACCACGTGACAAATGGTGAGGGCCCCACACCTTACATGGAAACATGGGACGACCCTGTTATGTTTGGAGATGATCACTTTTCCATGGAGCGATATCGAACCGATCCTCTTTGAACAGAGGCCCCAGTAGGAGCCGGTCCTGACGAGGCAAATGGCGAGATCCCTAATAGATCTTATAGTGAAATGATTGACCAGACAATTCACTACCAACGCCGCCCCTGCACACCTACACGGTCAAATCCACTTGCAAGAACTAGGACTTATAGATATGAAAGAGGTCCTAGTATTTAATGCCTTAATTGATTGATTGATGCTTGTAACAAGGGCCAATTGATCTGGTGAGGCCACGTGCCCTATCAACCAACGGGCCTCGTTTGTCTTACCCAAGTATAAAAGCTCACGCTTAGTGTCATTCAAAGGTAATACAAGTTTAGACTCTCGAGCTTATATTCTTGCTACATATACTTTCAGCATTTTACTCCTAAGCTGACCCCTTTTTTCGATTGGAGGCTCACATTCTAAGCTCTCGCATACCCTAAATGGCTCCTTTAGCTGACTCGACCGTTTAACCTACGACTTGTCTAAGTGTGTTGGGATCTAGCTTACGTGAACGTGAGAGGTTTTGGGATCTTTTGGCCACATCATTGGTACAAATTTTGGGGTCAACACGTCTGTGGGAACTTGGACACCATAACTACGAACATCCTTGTGGTAAAAGTTATATGGAGCAAAACCTTGAAGAAAGGTTTGGTTCTTGAAGATAGAACCGCAGCAAAGAGAGAGCGCCTAAAGCACCTACTCTTAAAGTCAAATACTCACTATGAGTTCTAGCCACCAAAGAACACATGATGAAAACAGGCAACAAGAGGTCATCCGCACAAATATAAACATACGTCGTCCCCACTACCAACACAGGCAAGGCGTTACCACATCACGCCTAGCCAGGAAAGTAGGAGAAATAGCTGCAAACATGAGAAACATGGCCCAACGAAACATTGTGCAACTACTCATATAAATGCACCAACATGTTAAACCCCAGGCGCTTTGACATAGAATGTTCACCTAAGAAGGTGAGGAGAACGACACAACAGCATACCCTCAAATGCATGGCGTGAATGACAACCTAGCGGAGAGGGAGATGGAAGTAGATACCTCCACCAACTACGTTACGAGTCAACCCGACGATGATATGCCACATGAGGAAATTTTCCCTCCAAATATACTCAAGAGCATGAACTTCAAAGGTCCAACAACGTCTTTGATCGAATTGGACCCTCTAGACCTAGAAATAGGTCCTATCAGCCTCTCCTTTTTTAAAGAGGGGAAGAACAATACCAAGGATGTGAACTTCAGGGAATAATACCTCCACCTAGAAAAATAGGCGAGAGAGGAGGGATGAGGTGAACATGAGAAATCAAGCAGGAACATCATAACCCCCTTGTTTTCAGCCTGAGGAAAATGATTCCGATGGTCCCTGCATATCATTTGAGTTCGATGATGACGATGAAAGCTTGCCCTTCTCCCAAGAATTAAGAAGTGCCCCGATTGCAAGACACTTTATGCCACCAAAGTTACCCAAATATGAAGGAAAACGTGATCCGATAAAGCACCTCAACAATTATACCCACATGTCTCTGCGAGGAGCCTTGCCAGCGTTAAAATACAGAGCTTTTCATATCACACTAATAGAGGCTGCAGAAATCTGGTACAATCATATCCCAGCTGGCAGCATCAAAAGTTGGCTCGACCTTAAAAAGGCCTTCTTAAACCAGTATCTGTCAATTAAAGAAGATGAAGCCCCCATCCAGAGGCAGCGAGACATGAGGTAGCAAGTAGGTGAAACTTTGAAAAGCTACTTGACTCATTTCATAGATAAATAACCTATTGTAAGCAAGTTACGGATGTGGAACCCCTTTCTGCCCCAAGGAAAGGCGTCAACATGAATACCCCATTCTGGAGAGACGTGCAAAACAAAAAACCCACTTCCTATGATGCTTTGGTAGAGATAATGAGAAGCAAGATCGTCAATGAAGAGCTGATTGACCACCACAATAGAACCTCACTGGGACACTCACTACCTCAAAGATAGAGAATAGGCCCTATATCCCACTTGGTGGACCAACAGTGGACCCAAACGGGACACACCATAGCCCCCACCTCAAGCCAAGTGCTGGCGACAGCCACGCTCGACGCAGTATCCTCTTTGGCATATGAGGAGATTGGACCTAAGGCTTAAAGGCAACTAAACTCATCTAGAGGAAGAGGTAGATGGAAGAACATGGAACTTCGAGGTAGGCATTATTGCACGTATCATCGAACTAATAGCCATAGTACTGAGAACTACCTATCCAAGTCATATCATGGAGGACCCACTGGCCCCACATTGAAGGTAGAAACACCTGTCAAACACAGAGGAATGTACCATAGCCTAGGCAAGAGATAGAGCATAGGCATAACGAGGCGAGGCGGCACCGTAAAAATAAATAACCTTGACAGGAACACGAGAAAGGTAAAAGTAGGACGAGACGGTAGAGGCCCAAGAGAGAGCCTCCAACAAATGCTGATAACGCTCCCATCAGAGATATCGACACCATCATATGTGGTCCACACATGGGGGAGATTCCAAGAACGCACTGAGAAACTACGCAAGAGAAGCGAAAGACCTCCCTACGCGAGCTACTTGATCAATAACACTGGCCGTGAATCTGGGAGCACCCCGCCAATCACTTTTTCCCCAGCTGACACTATAGAAGTTCATTACTTACACTGTGATGCACTGGTAGTACCAGTCGCCATAGCTAGAAATGGACTGAGTGCATGTTGGTGGACAATGGGAGTTCGGTTAATATCATGTTCGGAACCACTTTCGACAAGATGATGGTGGACCATGAACTTACCCCTACGACTACTTCCTTGTATGGCTTTACTGGTGAAAGCATCATCCCAGAGAGAGGATCACATTGGCAGTGGAAATGGGGGAGTCCCCATTTAAATCTCATCGCTTCATGGAGTTCCTTGTTGTAGACCATCGATCCGCCTACCACGGAGTATTAGGGCGACCCGCCTTAAAAGAACTTGAAGCTATAACATACATACATCATTTAAATATAAAGTTTCTTATCAAAGAAGGGGTTGCCACGGTGCGAGGGGATTAGATGGGGATCAAGATAATGCTACATTAGCTCCTTAAGGAAATCTGAGCCCCGCAGTGTAAATATGGTCATGATGGATGCTGAAATGGCCGATGCATCTAAAGAAGGTCCTACCTCTGAACAAGGGGGAGATGTCAACATAATAGACGCCCCTAAAGAAGGGTTCATTGAAGTGGATTTAACCCTCGAATCACAAAATCAAACTCATAGGCAAGTAGAAGAGCTGAAACTTTTCCCTGTAGATTCATGTTACCCCAAGAGAGTGTTACAAATAGGAAAAGAGCTCGAATCAGAAGAAAAAACCAAGTTTAAGGACTTCCTACTTAGCAACTTGGATATATTTTCATGGAAACACGAGGGCATGGTAGGCCATGATCCTAGAGTCAGTTGCCACCGACTTAATTTGGACCCGAAGTTCACTCCTCACAAACAAAAAGGAGAGCCCTGAACCTAGAAAGATACGTAACATTGAAGAAAGAGGTGCAAAGGCTCATATCTAATGGGTTCATTAGGGAAACATTGTGTCCAAAATGGACATCTAACCCTGTCTTGGTGAAGAAAGCCAATGGCAAATGGAGGGTTTGCATAGACTTCTCCAACCTCAACCAAACTTGCCCAAAAGACAATTTCCCAATTCCAAGGCCACGAACTCTTAAGTTTCATGGATACATACTCAGGATACAACTAGATCTCCATGCACCCAACGGACGAGGAAAATACTTCATTCATCACTGATAGAGGCTTCTACTGCTACAAAGTCATGTTGTTCGGTTTGAAAAATGTTGGCGCGACCTATCAACGTCTAGTTAATAAAATGTTTTCCAACCTCATAGGAAAAACGATGGAGGTGTATGTCGATGACATGGTCATAAAGTGCCTCAGATCTGCAGACCATATCGAACACTTAAAGGCAACCTTCAGGATCTTAAGGGAGTACCAGATGAAGCTGGATCCATTGAAATGTGCATTTGTCATTGTTTCTGGAAAGTTCTTGGGTTATATGGTTAATCAACGAGGAATTGAGGACCCTAAGAAAGTTAAGGCTTGGCTGGACATGAAAGTCCCAGTAAGCCCAAGGAAGTGTAGCGTTTGACAAGATGCCTCGTGACACTGAACCGCTTCATCTTCAAAGCTATAGATAAGTGCCTGCCTTTTTTTAAAGTCTTAAAATCGGGAAAGAGGCTCCAGTGGAATGAAGAGTGTGAAGAGGTGTTCCAAGGGCTAAAGAAGCACGGGAAGCCCAAGGATAGAGAAGCATTGCTATTGTATCTGGCCGAAAGTGCCGATGCGGTGAGTTCGGTACTAGTAAAGGAAGAGGGCAACACTCAATTACCAGTCTTACACCCTCCTGCCAGCTGAGACACGTTATACCAATATGGCGAAACTTGTTTGTCCCTCATAATCGCCTCTAGGAAGCTGAGGCCCTACTTTCAGGCCCATAGTATACGTGTACTAACAAGCCTCCCCCTCAAACAAGTGTTCCAAAAGCCAGACGCATCAGGAAGTTGATGAAATGGGTTGTTGAGTTAAGTGAATTTGACATTTTATACCAAGAAGTGGCGAATTTCATAGTAGATATCACAGAGGCAACAAGTATCAATGTAATGATGGAGCTAGCAGACCCTCCCGGCCTGGAAATTGTTTGTTGACAGATTTATCGAAGATATAGGATCAGGGGCTGCTGTACTACTAGAAAGCCAAGATGGTCACAAGCTTAATTGTGCAGTGAGGTTGGACTTTAAAACCTCCAAAAATGCAACTGAGTATGAGGTGCTTCCAGCTGGCCTTAGATTGGCCAAAGAAATGCAAGTAAAAAACTTGGCAGTTCGAAGTGACTCCCAGTTAGTTGTAAGCCAAGTCAGCGGCAATTTTGCAGCTAAGGTTAAAGGCATGGTAGCGTACCTAAAGAAGGTTATGAACCTGGTCCAATACTTTGAAAAGTTTGAGTTAACCCAAATCCCAAGAATGGAGAACATGCACGCGAATGCCTTATCGAAATTGGCCATTAGCAAAGACTCAGAATTGCTCAAAATCGTAACGGTTGAATACCTCTTCAGGCCCTCTACAGCGAAAGTAGAAGAGGTGATGTGGGTGGGAGGAACCTACAATAGATGCAACCTATCATAACTTACCTCAAGGATCACATTTTATCAAAAAACAAGGAAGAGACCCACAAGATCAGACGTAGGGTCGCCCCACCATGTACTCCAAGACGAGGTACTTTACAAAATAGGCTTCTCATCCCCTCTTCTACGGTGCACTGGTGGAGATAAGGCTGACTATGTCTTATGAGAAATCTACAAAGGAATCTGTGGCAACCACACAGGGGGCCCAGCATTGGCAAGGTGCTAAGGCAGTGGTACTATTGGCCGACCTTAAAAAAAGATGCTATACAATTCGTGAAAAGGTGGGTACGGCAAGTGTCAGCGCTTCTCCGCCATTCAAAGACAGTTATCCCAAGAGCTAACCATAGTATCTAGTCCTTAGCCATTCACCAAATGAGGGGCCAACCTAATAGGATCTATGCCAAAAGGAAAATGGAGTGCAAGTTATGCAATTGTCGTCATTGATTATTTCACTAACTAGGTCAAGGCATAACCTAGCTAAAATAACTGAAGCAAACATTTCTAAATTCATATGGAAAAACATCATATGCAGGTTTGAAATTTCCCACTCAATCGTTACACACAACAGGCGGTAGTTCGACGACAAGAGGCTTAGAGACCTATGTGACGAATTGGGTATCAGAAAATATTCATCCTCCCCTCACCACCCCCAGGCAAATGTCCAGGTTGAGGCATCAACAAGACTATAAAAGACCTCTTGAAGAAGAAACTTGATGAATTAAAGGGTGCTTGGGTGGACGAGCTCTCTCATATGCTATGAGCAATTCGTACAACCAGTCGAATGACAATAGGAGAGGCCCTCTTTTCCATGGTATATGGGGCTGAAGCCATGAGCCGGTTGAAGTGGGTCTTCATTCGTCTCGTCGCTTGCAATTCAACGAAGTATCTAATGATCAAATAAGGAGATGCGAGCTTGACTTCCTTGAAGAAATGAGAGATGACTCTCAAACGAAACTGGCCTCATATCAAAGGAAAATGGCAATGTACTACAATACTAAGGTGAAGAAGAAATCATTCAGAAGAGGCGATCTGGTGCTTAGAAGAGTTTTTCTATCCTCTAAAGAACCTGGAGTTGGTACATTGGGTCCAAACTGGGAAGGCCCCTACAGTAGATCAGATGACGTTAGGCTAGGTACCTTCTTAATTGAAAACTTGGATGGGAAGGTGTAGTCCCATCCTTAGAATGTTGAACATCTAAGAATGTATTATCAGTAAAGGTCCTTATCATTACTTATGTGCCCTTTATGAGTAATGTATGCACATTTCATTTTTAACTGTGACAAGCTCATATGCTGAGTGTGACAAGCTCATACCGCTTTTGATCAACTACAACAGCTATGACGAGCCCATAAACTAGTTCATATGCATGGCGAGCTCATAAATGAACTCATGTATAACAAGTGCCTATATCACGATGATTTATTAAAAGTGCAATTATGGCGAACCCATAGGTGGTTAATGATCAATTAAATTATGGCAAGCCCATAAAACTTAATTATTGACACTTAAAGCCAACGATTGTTTAAATTATGGAAAACCCATTAGGTGGTTAATGATCAATTAAATTATGGCGAGCCCATAAAACTTAACATCGATACTTAAAGCCACGATTGTTTAAATTGTGGTGAGCCCATGCGTTCTAATTGTTTAACCAAATTCAACTATGGCGAGCCTATTAGTAATTAACTTATTGGTTAAAAACGACACCCATACGTTAGTACTGTTTACTATGAATACGAATATGGCGAGCCCATGAACCATCAAATTAAGAACTGGAAAGATTTATTTACAACCAAATTGAACTCATTACAAAGAGTCCATTATAAAGGAGGGTGGCCTATCCTAAGAGGCAGCAGCGTCATCCTGCTGAGTCTCCTCAAGAGCATCTACTTCCTCCACTTGGTCTTCATCTTCATTGGCAAAGGTGGAAGGCACGACAGGCATGAACTCTTCTTTAAGGTGGTCAGTTCCAGTTGAGGATGCAATCGACGAGCCTCGCAAGCACTTCTTTGTACGCAACTTTTCGCCATTGTATACCGAGGCTGTCATACTTAGCTGTCTCATGGAAGTGAAAAATGTACTCATTCACTGCCACCGTCCTAGCTCCCCTTAAATGCTGCCTTAGACCGTCTACTTCAGCAATCAACTCCTCAACTTTGGCTTCCAGCTCTCCCTTACCCTTATTGGCCACCTCCAAGGCTGACGAAGCTATTTTCTGTAAGTTATCAGAATTCTCCACTTGCTTCATCAGAGCATTGACTTTGGCTTTACAGAGATGGAATTCCTTCTTTAATTCATCGTTTTCCTTAGTGATTGCATCCACTCTCGACTCTACCTCTGCCTGCTTCATCTTGGAGGCCTCCATGGCCTCATTGGCCGAAGATGCCTCAGCCTTTGCCCTATTTGTCATCGCTTTAGAACTTTCCACTTTGGTAAAGTACTCTCTATTAAGGCCCTACAATCGCCTCAGCTTCATTTGAACATTCAGGAAAAGTCTTTGAGAGGGAGCCTGCAGGGCGAGACCTACCTTTACCATATCCACAGCGTCGTAGGTCTCCACATACGATGAGTACTTATTAGTCCAATACTTGTGATGGACCCTTGTAGCTCTTTGGACCTTAACAAGGAGCATCTCCATCACCAAGGAGGCTATCTCATCAACCATCCTACCCAAAAAGTTTTAAGCCTTTCCTTCAGATGGGGCGCTCCTAGCATCCATTCCCATTTTCCTCTTTATGAGGCTTACTTCTTCCTCGGTAGCCTCTTCCACATCAAAACTTTTTATAGAGGAAATGAGCATGGCGACGATGGGATGCCACAGTGATTCACCAATGGTTGTTTAGCGTTTTGGGAGAGGGAGAGGCCCGGTGTTGTTCTATAGAATCAATTTCCTCTTAAGAGGCCTCTTCTTCTTTATCCTTGTCTTTCTCTCCCCTCTCCTTTTTTCCCATCTTCACCGGAGGAAGCAGTGGATTTATTTTAGAGAAATATACCAGCTCATCATGCTGGTTTTTGTATGAAGATGACCTGGTGATCAGGGACTTCTTTTTCTGAGCCTCTCTAGGCTCCTCAGCTGGAGCAAATTAGGCTTCACATACTCTTTCTTGTCGTGTTGCTCTACAAGCAAAAGAAACAAATAGGAAAATTATGGAAGATAGTGATTGACAGGCCGAGAAGCAAGTCACCTTGTTTTACCTTTTGTAGACATCAGTTGATGGGTGACGAAGAGGTTTCGCTTGTTGACGACGTTCTTGAAGTACCTCTTCTCCGTGGGCAGGTAGTATATTACCTAGATAATGGCCCACTCAGATGGCTCAAGCTCTAGCCGGTTAACTGTAGCTGCATAAAGCTCGCATTAGACAAATGGTAAAAAGAAAAAAGGAGGTGAAGAGGCCAATATATTAAAGAAGTAGCACAATGAAAGAAGGCTCAACTCACTATACCCATGATATTTGGTCGGTACGGTGATCTCTAGAACTACATCTCCTTTCATTGTCTGCCAGCGATCCCTGACCCAAAACTAAGATGACTTTTAATTTTTGATAAAGTTAGGGTTCCCTAGATGAAAGGACAATGTGGGCCTTAGGGATTCATACAATACCATCCCTTGCAATCACTCTCCCCGCTAGAGGCTTGAGGTTGAAAGAAGGTTTGAAAAATGTGTGGAGGCATATCCTCACCAGAGTGACCTCCTTCCAAAGAAGAAAGGCCCCTGCTAACTGGCTTCATACATTAGGTACTAGTTGGCCAAGTTATACTGCCTAAGAATATATCCGAAGAAGAGATGTAGAGGTTGCCTCATCCCTCCGACCATAATGGCCTCGCTTACTACCACACACCCCTCTCTAGGAAAGTATGCCTTCTCTAATAGGGTTGGCACAAACATTTCTATGTTGTTGAGGATCCTATACCTCTCCCGAAAGGTCTCCAACTTACCCTCTTTTATATTTGTTGGCCACAAAGAGGCCCCCCAACCAACACTATAGTCTACAAGACCCTCTAGCATCATCCATGCACTATGAGGACCCTCATGACCTCAATAATCCTTTCAATGGGGATTATAGGGGCCACACCCACCTCGGTACAGATTAATACCATGTCTACTTTGGAAAATCCCTCGGACGACTTCTTTGAAATGGAGGCCATTTTAGTGTGAATGGATTTGAAAATCTGAAGATGCTTAGATACTTACAAAGGATCTGGATGCTAAAAAATAGAAGAACGAAGCTGCTCATTGGACAAGGAATGATGGAGGCTATGGAAAATTTTAAAGGATTTCAGCACTTGAACTTTTGATTTTCGCAAAGTGAAGAAAAGGGGAAAAAGTAGTTTTTCAGCCTTTTATATAGGCATGGTAAAAGAACACTCACCGTTGGATCTTCCTCTACTATAATCTGAGCCCCCCACCTGAGATCTCATCTATCACGTTAATACAAAAGAGTGCTTCCTAAAAATTCAAACTAAAGGCTCAGATGAAGTCGTGTTGAACACGCACCGTATGCACTCGTATGCCCTGCAAGGCATAAAATATCATCATCATTACATATTAAATGCGCACGTAGCTCAAACTTGGGAAGTTGCCACATCACTTACTATTTTTTTTATTGGGAATCAACATGCCTTTCAAATCATTGGAGCAAGTCACCTGGCAGGCTTCAGCTACTGAAGGGGCTCGCATACGCACCAAGGACCTCACCTCTCATCATCCTGCCTTGTCACAGGCTTCAGCTACTGAAGGGGCTCAGTACACGTACCAAGGGCCTCGTCTCGTATCATCCTGCCTTGTAGCAGGCTTCAGCACTGAAGGGGCTCGGCATACGCACTAAGGGCCTCACCTCGCATCATCCTGCTTTATTGCAGGCTTCAGCACTAAAAGGGCTCGGCATATGCTCCAAGGGCCTCACCTTGTATATTCCTACCTTATTATAAGCTTTATCTTCTGAATAGGCCCGTCTTTTACTTTCAGGGCCTCACCATGTATCCCTTAACCTCGTCGCAAGCTCCAATTAACGAAATATTTCTCTCAGGCTAGAAAGTCCACGTATCTTATAAATAATCATACATGGACTTCAAGGATGTTGTTACTCATATAAATAATAGTATCTAATTGAAACACGTGGCAGATAATGAGGGCCCCAAACCTTACATGGTAACAAGGTAACCCTGTTATATGTGTGGAGATGACCCATTTCCCATGGAGTGAAATCGGACCGATCCCCTATGAGCAGAGGCCCTAGTAGGGGTCGGTCCTAACGAGGCAAATGGCGAGATCCCTAATAGATCTTATGGTGAAATGATTGACAAAATAATTCACTGTCAATGCTGCCCTACATGCCTACATGGTCAAATCTCACTTACAAGAATTAGGACTTATAGATATGAAAGAGGTCCTAGCATTTAATGCCTTGACTGATTGATTGATGCTCACAACAAGGGCCGAATGATCTGACGAGGCCATGTATCTTATCATCCGACGGGCCTCATTTGTCTTACTCGAGTATAAAAGCTAATGCTTAGTATCATTCAAAGGAAATGAAAGTTTAGACTCTCGAGTCTATATTCTTGGTACATATACTTCCAGTGTTCTACTCCCAAGCTGACCTCCTTTTGTCAATTGAAGGCTCACGTTCTAAGCTCTCCCACATCCTAAATGCCTACTCTAGCTGACTCGAACGTTTAACCTATGACTTGTCTAAGTGTGTTGGGATCTAGCTTACGTGGATGTGAGAGGTTTTGAGATCTGTTGGTCACATCATTGGTACATTTTTTGGGATCAACAGGACCAACATTGAAAGTAGCAAAACAAATAATAATGATAAAAACTATTTTTGTGTGTTTAAAAAAAATAGAGAAATGGGTAAGTATAAATGTGGAGGAAATGAGCTGGAGGTATTGAAGCTGCTAAATATATATCAGCTGGATCAGCTAGAGCACAATCAGTAACAAGAAGGCCAACGTAAATTGATGACAATGCAGCAACAACAGAAGCATCAGAGAATTAGTTAGATCGTTTTGTGTAGTTTTATTGAATCAGTTTTGCATTTAATTTTTCTTGTAAGTTAGTTAGGAAATGATCCCATTTTTCTGTGTTTATAGAACCTCCATTGTACATATATACACGGTTGAATAAATACATTTTTAGCTTTCTCTCAATTCTTCAATATTAGAATTTTGTCATTCCAAAATTGATATGGTATTAGAGCCTGAAATGGATGAATCAAATACTTCCACGGATGCAAACATTAATCCAAATCGTATTCAAAATCCAAAACAAACTGATGAAAGGAATCAAAGTATTCTTCCTCATGATCCCACTCATCCCAGCAATCCCTACTACATTGGCAGCAATGATGGAGAAGCACTTATGCTGGTTACTCATGTTCTGGACTCCAACAATTATTACTCATGGGCTCATTCTATGAGGAGAGCATTAATGATAAAAAATAAACTAGAATTTATTGATGGAATATTGGCTTAGGTACAATGATATAGTCATAACATGGATGCAGAATGCCATGGAGACTGACATCAAGAGCAATATGATATATGCAAAGACGGTTTATCTCCTTTGATTGGATCTAGAGCAGCGGTTCTTTCAGCAAAATGCTCCACGTATATTTGAAATTAAAAAGGATATCACCACCTTGATGTAGAACCAAGATTCTGTGAGCATTTACTACTCCAAGCTCAAAATTCTCTTGGATGAACTATTGAACTACGAGAGCATTCCCAGTTGTACTTATGAAGGTTTGAAAACAGTTATTCAAAACCAGTAAAGGGACTGGGTCATGAAATTTCTAATGGGACTGAACAAGATTTGCAAGGAGATTAAGGTTCGGATTCTTATCATTAAGCCATTTCTTAGCCTGAATGAGGTGGCTCTTTGATCCAACAAGAAGAGAAGAGACGGGAAATATTTAATTCTAATCATGCTAACTCAGATCCTATGGCTTTTCTAAGCAAGAGAAACTTCTGAGGGGGGAAACCAGAGCTTCTCATCACAGAAAGGAGAGATATCATTGCACTCACTACAAGGTTGTAGATCACTCTCTTGATAGATGCTTCAAGATAAATCCAAATAGACCATTATGCTCTTACTGCTAAATGCCAGGACATTTAGTGGATAAATGCTACATTGAGTCAGGAGTAGTACTCTCAGCTAGTAGCACTCCTCGGACCAACAACAAACTCTCGATAGCTAGCTTCTTCATCCAACAATACCCAAACACTTGTTAAATCTTCCTCCATTAGATACATTCAATCATAAATCATATAGTATATCACTAAGTTTAACACCATTTCATCACAATCATGGATTCGAAACACCATGGATTCTAGACATGGAGCAACAGATCACATGATCTGTTCTACCTCCTCCTTTACATCCATTCAAGCTAAAGTAGCTTATTCTAACGGAGAAAGTGTTCAAGTCACACATGTGGGGACTGTTAAGATCTCTGAATCCACAATTTTGCATAATGTGCTTTGCATTCCTAGCTTAACTTTTAATTTGATTTCAGTAAAAAAAAAATCTAGCTCAATCTCTAAAGTATTGCCTTGTTTTCTTTTCTAATTATTGTTATATCTAGGACATTTTGACTTGGAGAACGATTGGAATGGGTAAGGTGAAAAATGGATTGTATCACATGGTGAGGAAATCAGTTTCTTCTTCAGCTTTGTTAGAAGTCCTCAACCAGTTCAAATGTATGTCCTCTTCCTCTATGTCTATTACTAAAAACCATAAGGAATCTAATCTATGTTACTATAGATTAGGCCATTCTTCATATTCTAACTTCAGCCTTGATGGAAATATTCAATTCCTACATCATCTAGTATCAGTCCTATCTGTCCATTAGCAAAACAACATAAATTACCATTTGGTATTAGTCATCACAGGACATGTGAATGTTTTGAGTTGATCCAATGTGACATTTGGGGACCTTGTAGTGAAAGCAGTATGGATGGTTCTAAGTATTTTCTTTCTATTGTTGATGATTTTAATAGGTGCACATGGATCTATATGTTAAGTTTTAAATCTGAAGATACCACAACCCTACAAAACTTTT
The DNA here is from genome assembly GCA_903798365.1 of Fraxinus sp. 1973-6204. Lineage (NCBI taxonomy): Eukaryota > Viridiplantae > Streptophyta > Magnoliopsida > Lamiales > Oleaceae > Fraxinus > Fraxinus sp. 1973-6204. The sequence continues at coordinate 7,617 of CAIGRR010241772.1, read as the reverse complement.
GTACAATGGTTGAAATTTAATTTAAAGAAAAAATCAAAACCATCAAAACAGACAATGGAGGAGAACTTAACATGATAGATTTTTACTTAAAAAGAAGCATAATGTACCAAAGAACATGTGTTGAAACACCGAAACAAAATGCTGTGGTAGAAAGAAAACATGAACACGTCTTGAATGTGGCAAGGGCCTTGAGGTTTCAAATTGGCCTTCCCTTAAAATACTGGAGTGATTTTGTATTGACATCCGTATATCTCATAAATAGAACACCAACACCTATCCTAGATCGTAAAAGTTCCTTTGAGATTTTATTTCAGATCAAGCCAAACTATAGTCACTTAAAAATATTTAGGTGCCTATCTTTTGTTACTACTCTTGTCAGTGGAAGACACAAGTTTGATCCTAGGTCTAGGGAATCTGTTTTCATTGGGTATCCCTTTGGAGTAAAAGGTACGGTTACTGGATTTAAGAACCAAGAAAGTTTTTATCTTAAGAAATGTAATTTTCCATGAGAATGTCTTTCCATTCAAAAACATCAAATCCAATAGCTCTACTCCTTCAATTGATTTCAGCCATCTAAATTTCGCACAAAATCCTATTATCTCTAATGATCTTATAATCTGTGCTTTTGATAAGGTTCAGTATGCTGAGCATAACACTCCAAACGATCCACCATATACAAAACCTTCCAACCTTCATGAAGACACCAATAATGACATTCCTAAGCCTATCATTGATACTTTGGAATCAAACCCTCTTATTATAACTCCCCTACCCTGCAAGTCTAACAGAATTCACAAGACTTCTCCTATTTTTACAACTTCAAAAACTAATCATTCTGATCCTAAAACTGACCAAGAAGCCATTACTTCTCATGAATGACGTGCTACCATGAAAGCTGAGATTGAGGCCCTTGAACTCAATGATACTTGGGTTTTGACCAATCTACCATCTGATAAAGAGGCCATAGGATGTAAATGGGTATATAAGGTGAAGTTTAATGCTAATGTAATTGTTGAAATATACAAGGCGCCTCTAATGGCAAAGGGATACGCTCAACAATGGGGACTTGAAACGTTTTCCCCTATGGCAAAGTTAATCACCATTAGAACCTTACTGGTAGTGGCAGCAATCAAGGGATGGAGTTTGCATCAATTTGATGTAAATAATATCTTTTTACATGGTGACTTAGATGAAGACGTTTACATGGAATTGTCTCGTGGTTATCTCAATATCAGTAGGAATAAAGTATGCAAGTTACACAAGAGTTTGTATGGATTAAAGCAAGCTTCACGCCAATGGTATTCTAAGCTTTCCAACTTCGTTGTTGAACAATGATATACCCAATCAAAGGCATATTACAGTCTATTTACTAGGCTAACTAGCAGTACTTTCACTATAATTCTAGTATATGTGGATGATATAATAGTGGCCGGTTATTGTATTGACTCCATCAATAAGCTCAAAGTCTCACTCAATGAAAAGTCCAAAATCAAAGATCTAGGAAAATTGAAATATTTTTAGGCATTGAGGTAGCAAGGTCTAAGGATGGGATTCGCATATGCTAGAGAAAGTATGCCTTAGACATCCTTGCAGACTCCAGCACCATTGGTTTAGCCCTTGCTAGGATATCTCTTGATCAGAATATGAATCTCAGCAAAGATGAAGGAGAACTATAGCCTGATCCATCACTTTACAGAAGATTAGTAGGAATGTTATTATACTTGACCATCACCAGGCCCGACCTTACATATTCGATTTAGTTGTTAAGTCAATTTATGGGAAGTCCTAGAATCCCACATGAAATTGTAGCAAGACAGACATCCACATTCTCCTTGATGTGTAGGGTGTTCCGGCTACTCTGATAAGTGAATGCTACTTGCAAAATGAGGTCAGGGCTTTCCTCCCCCGTTATACCTCTGGTGTAAGAATTGGTAGTTGGTTTAGGAAAGTAGGAAGAGAGTATAATTGAAATTCAAACAGTTCGGCTTTCAAGAGAGTCATACCTTTCTCACCTTAGGGTATTTAAAGGCACATGATGCAATGCACTCGTTCAGTAGTTAATGGTGTCACGTGTCCCATGTAAATCTTTCTACTTCTCCCACGTTATGATAGGATGATCCCAACTCTTTAAGCGGTTAGTTGTGCCGACATTTCCCGTTGAGCGATTCCCATCCAGCTTATGGCCATTTTTATGGTTAAGTGTAGCATATGCCTCATAGTGGTAGACTTCCATATAAACGTAGAGGGCCGCATGGTGGTAGATGGCCTCGTGGTACGATGGCCTCATAGTGGTATACGACCTACGTGAATGTACAGGCTTCGTGGTAATAGGCGGCCTCATGGTGGTCGATGGCCTCATTGTGGTAGACGATCTATGTGAACGTAGAGGGTCTCATGGTGGTAGGCGACCCCATGGAGGTTGACGGCCTCATAGTAGTAGATAGCCGCATGAGAGTCGACGACCTCATGGTGGTAAGCGGCCTCATGGTAGTCTATGACCTCATAGTGGTAGACAGCCTTTGTGAACGCAGAGGGCCTCATGGTGGTTGGTGGCCTTATAGTGGTAGATGGCCTATGTGAACATAGAGGGCCTCATAGTGGTAGACAGTCTATCATATGGTACTCTATATAGAGTGCATATCAAGTAGTTCTCACCTCATTGGCCATTGTGGATAATTATTAATGACATCCTGTATCACTAGCCTCTATATCCCTTATCAATGTTTATTAACAAGGGGTAGCCTCTTCATATCTTTCGTGTTGGTTAAAGTTTTTCGCATTTATTATGTATAAAACCATCATTACCTCTTCATCCGACGAAAGTGCGAGTAGGGGGCAAGTTAATCGACCAACCCATCCTTAGATGGGTCGATCGAAGTTTCTCAACCGACCAGCCTCATGGCTGGTCGCGGGGCTGGCCATCCTTCGATTGGCCCCGTGGGGCCTCTTCTTCGCATTGGTGGACTCCTCCATAAGCCTGATACTTTGACTTATTTGGCCGGACCTCACACTTTTCAATCGAGTTTCCCAAAAAAAAATATTAGGTCAACCAAATCTTTGAACCAAAATCTTGAAATCGAAGGGGATCTAACAAGTAAGTTTCTTGAGATTCCAAAGTACTATAGTCTTTATAATTCCCTATCTAAATTGGAAAAGTCACTTAGAAAATATGAGCGTGTGGACCACTATGTTTATAGAGCCCTTAGGCCCAAAGATTTTTTTTTTCCTTTATATCTATCTTGTAGTATTGGTGTCGCTTACTGATTTGTGAGAGTTTATTTGCCCATCCTTGTACGACTCTTCCTATTTGATCGTAATAGCTAGTAGGCATGATAGCCAGCGGGTGGGCACCTGGTTACAAGGCATAAGTCGAATGCCATGCGATTGACCCTTGTGCGTTGGAGTCAAGCCCAGTTGTAATTTTACCTTTCGCATTTCATTTGCTTATCTTTGATTGGTTTTATAAGTATTGCTATCCTTTGTAGAACAGTAAGATGCAAGGTCTAATAGTTTGGGGTCTCAACCAATTCATAGCTTTGAAATCTCCCTACCTCGACTATAGAACTCAGTTGAGCTTGTTACAAATCTATCAGTTTCGTTGCTTTCCGCCTAACCCTTTGGGCTATGTCGAATGAGGAGCATGATTTCGGGCATTAACCAAGTTTTGGTTTTTGAGGTTATTTTTAAGACTTTAAAGTGATTTCGAGCTAACTGATCTTTTTTGGTCTTTGTTGCACACCGTTGTATATCAAACAATCTTGGTTTGTTGAATGCAGGGTCCAATGATTTTGAGCTTTAACCATTTTTTATTTTGAAAACTCACCACTAGCCCTTAGAGCAATTTTGAGCAAACCAATTTTTTAGTTTTGTTGCTCACCGCTATGTGTTGAGCGATCTTCAAGGCAGTAGAGTATAGGGTCTGGTGATAAGTACCAACCCTTAGAGCGATTTTTAACCAATTTCTTGGTTTTGTTGTTCACCACTATATGTTGAGAGATCTTCGAGGCAGTAACGCATAGGGTCTGGGGGTAATCACCAGCCCTTAGAGCAATTTTGAGCTAAACAATTTTTTGGCTTTGTTGCTCACCGCTATGTGTTGAGCGATCTTCGAGGCAGTAGAGAATAGCGTCTGGTGATAATCACCAGCCTATAGAGCGATTTTGAGCTAACCAATTCTCTTGAATTTATTGCTCACTGCTATGTGTTGAGCAATCTTCGAGGCAGTAAGGTATAGGGTCTGGTAATAATCACCAGCCCTTAGAGCAAGTTTGAGCTAGCCAATTCTTGGTTTTGTCGCTCACCGCTATGTGTTTAGCGATCTTCGAGGTAGTAGGATATAAGGTCTGGTGATAATCACAAGCCCTTAGAGCGATTTTGAGCTAACCAATTTCTTGACTTTGTTGCTCACCCTATATCGTCGACTATTACCAAGGTATTATCATAGGGAGTTCCACTCCTATTAAATCTTCCTTACCAAAAGTGATGATTTGATTGAACCAGGCTTTTTTCTGAATAGAGTAGACCCCGACTATGAGTGTATAGATCTTTCTGGCCGAGTTCGAGTCCCCCCCGCTGTGATCCCTCCAATAATCACATTTATAACACTGGCCCTGGGCGGTGGTCGGCCATTAACCATCTGCTTGCCTCGATCATTCTTCGTGTCCTTAGTTAAGAAATCTCTCTTCAAGAGACGCTCGATCTCCTCCTTCAAATGGATATATTATTCCATGTCATGCCCATGGTCTCTATAGAAATAACAGTACTTGCTTTATCGCTCTTACTGCAAACACCTCCAGCGGTCTCGACCAGTCGAGCTCTTTCATGTCCCGAATTTCCATCAATATCTTGGCCCGTAGAGTATTTGAAGAGGTGAAGGCTTTGACCTCCTCTCGCATCTGCCTAACCGACCGATCTTGAGTGTATCCCCTGTTTATGTGCTCATTCCTCGACTTGTCTTCATCAACGGGTTTTCGCTCATCACCTATCTTTTGCTTGTGACTTTCTACTTCCCATCCCTCTCTGAGATTTTTAGTGACATTCTATACTTTCTCTACATCAACATACTTGTCACCATTTTTCAACAAGTCATGCATCAATTCTGGGAGTTTTTGGAGAGTGACATATTAAAGGCTCGGTTCCGCATCCTATTCATTAACACTGCTACCAATGCAGACATTTGAAGGTCCTTGATACAAAGTGTCGTCCGGTTGAACCTAGCCAGTACTCCTACAACGATTTGTATTTCTCTTACACAACCTCCATCAATCCAATGACCATCTTTCGCTTCCTTTTGTTACTCGTGAAGTATGCCATAAAACTCCTGGAAAGTTCATTAAAAGTCTTTATAGACCTGGGTGCCAAGGTGGCTACCCAGCCTCTAACCTCTTTCTTGAGGTTGGGAAAAAGGACCGACACGTCACTGCCTTTGGGACTTCATAAAGATTCATTAAATCAACGAAGGTCCGCAAGTGGATCAACAAATAGCACTACTGTGATTTCATGTGCAAAAGCATCTTCTTCCAAAACCATTTGCTTTCGCCTATCCTTCATCTTGGTTAATGCATCATCTATTTTCTAGGCCATCATCTCTTCCATCTTCCTTTCCAAGTCCATCATGGGTCAGGAATCCGTGAAAATACAACCTCTGCAGTCTCTAAGTCCTCCATTGTAGCTAAGTAACAGGCAGGATAACTGTTTGCGCCACTTGGGATGGTTGCTCACATACGGCCTCTGGTAGGTTCTATGGTGGGGTTACAGCTTTATGCATTTGACTATACAAAAGGGCCATCAGGGTTGCTATTGAGTTTCTAGGGTGCTGAATTAGCTCTGCGTCATTTACTACGCTGGCGATAGCGGGTCGTGACCCCTTGAGACAAATTTTGACTCCATCTCTGCCACATTTCTGACCATATGCATTTCACTCCTAGTTCGTCTCCTTGATATAGCTTTTTTGTTCAATAATTTTCGACAGATGGCGACAATGAGATTGTAGGGTGTTCCAGCTACTCTAATCGGTGAATGCTAACTGTAAAATGAGGTCGGAGCTTTTCTCCCCGTTGTACCTCCAGCTTGAGAATCAGTAGTTGGTTTAGGAAAGTAGGAAGAGAGTATAGTTGGAATTCAAACCATCCGGGTTTTAAGAAATTCATATCTTTCTCACCTTAGGGGTATTTAAAGGTATATGATGTAACGCACTCATTCTAAGGTTAATGGTGCCACGTGTCCCACATAAATCTTTCCACTTCCCCTACATTCTGATAGGATGACCCCATCTTCTTAAGCTTTTGGTTGTGCCCACATTTGCCGTTGAGCGGTTCTCGTCCGGCTTATTTCCATTTGTATGGTCAAATGTAAATTTGGCCTCATAGTGGTAGATTGCCTATGTAAATGTAGAGGCCTCATAGGGGTCGATGGCATCATAGCGGTGGACAGCCTATATAAATGTAGAGGGCCTCATGGTGGTAGGCGGCCTCATGGTGGTCGACAGCCTAATGGTGGTAGACGATATATGTGAACATAGAGGGCCTCATAGGGGTCAACGGCCTCATGGTGGTAGGCGGTTTCATGGTAGTCGATGGCCTCGTAGTAGTAGACAGCCATGTGAACGTAGAGGGCCTCATGGTGGTTGGCGGCCTTATAGTGGTAGACGACCTATGTGAACGTAGAGGACCTTATAGTGGTAGATAGTCTGTTGGGGTAGATGGCCTATCGTGTGTGCTCTATGTGGAATGCATATCAAGTAGTTATACCTCATTGGCTATTGTGGATAATTATTAATGTCATCATGTATCACCACATTTACATGTTACTCATAAGGTATTAAATACATCAAAAGATCACCTAGACAAGGACTATTCTATCCTTTAAAACCAATGTTGCTACTAGAGGGTTACTGTGATTCAGATTAGTTTGCATGTATGGACACCAAGAGATCAATAACTGGTTATTGTGTATTCATTAGGGAAGCCTTAATATCGTGGAAATCAAAGAAGTAACATCTGGTATCTAGATCTTCAGCAAAAACGGAATACAGAGCAATAGCAAACCTCTGTTGCGAACTTACTTGACTTGGATATTTAATTAAGGACTTAAACATTGAACATCTTCAACCAGCTATCTTGAATTGTGACAATAAGGTTGCCATTCACATAGCTACAAATCCGGGTTTCATGAAAGAACAAAACACACTTAATTGCCATTTGGTTCGAGGCAAAATAAAAGATGGTAGTATCATCACTCAACATGTTCCCAGCACATCACAAATTGCAGATATTTTAACTAAATCTTTAAACTCTCAAAGGTTTCACTCTTGCTTATTCAAGATGGGAGTGATGAACATCTACTCTCCATCTTACGGGGGACTATTAAAACTGCCAGATATATATCAATTGGATTAGCTAGAGCACAATCAGCAGCAAGAAGGCCGATGTGGATTGATGACAAGGCAGCAACAACAGAAGCATCTAGAAGAGAATTAGTTGGATTGTTTTGTATAGTTGTATTGAATCAGTTTTGCATTTAATTTTTCATGTAAGTTAGTTAGAAAATGATTCCATTTTTGTGTATTTATAGAACCTTCATTGTAAATTTAGACACGGTTGAGTGAATACATTTTCA
>CAIGRR010241686.1:0-13342 GCA_903798365.1 Fraxinus sp. 1973-6204 | reverse complement strand
ATTTGGAATAATCACTCAACTATTGCCGTTGGGAGCTGTGACATTGATGGGCTTCGAGTACAATAAATCAGACTCTTAGGTAGATGGATTGGGTGAAAGGTGTAATTGTGCCTGGATTGCTCTCGAGTAGTAGCATTTTGAAAATTTTTGAGATGAACTTTACATTGACATACTGTATTGAACCATATTCAATATTTTTATTTATCAAAACAATGAAAAAATTGATTATTTATGGATTAATGTTGTTTTGATATTATTATTGGTTTGCTGGTAATCAAATAAATAAATAATTTTTTAAAAATTAAATTGATATCTACGGCATGCATAAGTATACCGTAAATAGTGAGATACTTTTTACGGCGTGTAGCTGAACGCCGTAAATGTAATACTCCTATTAGAAAAGCTTAAAAAGATTTGATAGGTACTATTCATACCAATAAGGTGCACTTTCTTTTTAGAAAGTCCATCATTAGAAACTCCGCAGTTAAGCGTGCTTGGCTTGGAGCAATTCCNAAAAAGATTTGATAGGTACTACTCATACCAACAAGGTGCACTTTCTTTTCCGGAAGTCCATTGTTAGAAACTCTACAGTTAAGTGTGCTTGACTTGGAGCAATTCCATGATCGGTGACCCCTAGGAAGTTTTCTCGGGAAGCGTGAGAGTGAGGACAAAGTATGCTGAAAAGACCCATGTTGGTACAGTGGGGACAGTACGTCGTCGATCTAACGGTCGGGACAGCCCATTAAGTGGGACACGGGTCGTTACAGTAAAACTCATTTACGACATGCATTTTAGCACACCGTAAAAGTAAGATACTTTTTATTGCATGCAGCTGAACGCTGTAAAAGGTACACCACTTTTTACGGCATGGCTTTATATGGCATGCGGTCGCATACCATAAAGAGATTTTTATATTTTGTTGTAGTGTTTGAATTGTCGGCTGTTGTTGCAAGCCTAGACAACAAATAAAATACATTATTTTTCATATCAAACTTAGTTTCTCTATTGTGTTTATTATTTCGGCATTGAATGTTTTTAGGTTCAACAAAGGCGCTGAGAATTCGTCGAAGTAAAATTCTCATAGAACCAATCAAGTTCGTACTTACATAGGAGATGTTCTACAAAGAGTACCCTGCTATACTCCACTTGTAATGTTTATAAGATTATTATCATTAAAAGTATAGCTTATCTTAAGTAATCTTTTGCAGGTAGCACTTAATTGCATCATAGAAATGAGAATGAGTTAAAGTGCTTATTATCGAGTCATTCATAGTTAGTTTTCCTATTGTGTTTATTATTTCGGCATTGAATGTTTTTAGATTCAACAAGTGCGTTGAGAATTCGTCGAAGTAAAACTCTCAGAGAACCGATCAAGTTCGTACTTACATAGGAGATGTTCTACAAAGTGTACCTTACTATACTCCACTTGTAATGTTTATAAGATTATTATCATTAAAAGTATAGCTTATCTTAAGCAATCTTTTGTAGGCAGCACTTAATTACATCATAGAAAGGAGAATGAGTTAAAGTGCTTATTATCGAGTCATTCATAACTAGTTTCCTACTAAGCATAGTCCGTTAGATCTCCAATCATCAGGTTTTGTTTCATTAAGTTGACTCATTAGTTTAGGGTTTAATCCAATTTATCTCAATGTTCAGTTTATTCTCTAGATAATTCATTTGTAATTGGATCCGGTAGGTTATTCTTCAATAAAGCAATTAAAATTGTTCCATTTGAGAGTAACTGCTAAATGTTATTATGTCTATGACGTATATGTTGAGAATTACTATTATACACGACATTCTGTTCTATGCATATGTAGCTAGCTTTCGATTAAATTATATAACAAGCACGAATTATCATGAATTAGGAAATCCTTTGAAAGATTTTGAAGCCATCATGCTTCCTTCTAGCTTTGTTTAAAACTTTAACTTAATCTTCCAATTCTCAAGCTAGATGGACGATTTTCATGAAACAACTACACTCCAACAGTAATTATATTTACTAGTAGATTTTGAATCCTAATATCGAATATCTAATTTACAACATCATACCCATTTAAAGTTTAAGAAGGCTGCTGGGTTTTGACCTAATAAATCTGGACGATGAATTAAAATGTTATTGGATTATATATATCACCACCAAAATCAATTGGCTCGACTCGAGAACAAATTGGGGCAACCGAAGCAACCATTAATTTGTGTTGCTCCAAGTCCGTTCATTAGCTGGATGTCCCTTTTAATTGAGTTAGCCCACATCTTGTATTTTTATTTGGCCCAATTTGTTATATCTTGGCCTATCTTTTACCTATTCCAAAAACTATAAGAGGAGACTCTTTCTTGCAAAATAGAGGGCAGCCATCTTTTGTCCATCGTTGAAGCCTTGTGATAAATTGCTACAATATTCTTCTTCCTTCTTTGTGCGATTGCATCCACAATTATTCTTCATCCTTTTGTGGGTTAATTGTTTGAGAAAGAAGGCAGCCATAGTAAAGTTTAGTTTTTGTGTTGAGCAATTATTTAGTTGGGGTTTGATTTGTTGGTTTAAATTGAGCTTGATGTGTGCACTAATTGAGTTACTTCCACAACAAATAGTTGTGCAAAATCTGTACTTAGTTTGTGCAAAAAGGGGCTTAAAAGAAACAAAAATAGACTCAAGAAGAAAACAGCTGAAAATCCAATCTGATGGCAGTTAAAACTCCAATTTTCGGCCAAACCAATTTTCATCTGTGTGAATGGAGAAAATATCCTGATTCAGAACAATGAGGCACACCCTGCAAGGCAACGTGTGCAGCGCGTGAACCGATAGAGGCGACGGCCCGCGACCCTATGATGGTGGACACACGTAAGAGCGCGTTGAGTAGAATTTGGTGGTCGTCCAAATAGATAGAATATTTCTGGTGACAATGCGGAGCCTGCATCGATATTTGTTTTCTGTTTTGAGCAATATTTTAATTTGGGCCATTTTGCCCTTCGTTTTTTGGATTTCAGGATTTTGTTTTCCTGTTGTTGCTGTTGTTGGAAGCTTGAGGACAAATAGTGGTGGCCCTAAAGAAGTATTTTCATATCTCTCCGGACTTGCAGATTTGGTCCGCTCAGTAAATTGACTTATCACTTTTAAATTTTCGTACTAGCAGGCCATCGCATGAGTTGACCATTAGGTTTGAGGTTACCGTGTGTGGTAACCATTGTGTATTGCTAGAATTTAGGAATTATTCACCTTGTTTGAAGTGTTAAGTTTAATTTGTAAAAGTTGCTTATTGACCCATAACTGCTGATTAAGTCATTGTGTGAGATTTGCATCAAGTAAGAAACTGGTTTTATTGACATACCTATATGTTGCAATGATATTCTGTTAGAAAATCTAGACTTTATTCAATTGACCATTCCCTCGATTTGAGATCGTGAATCTCATGAAACCCTAGGAATTTAGAAAAAATGTATATTCCGACCTTAGGACAGCTTGGTGTGTCTTAATTGTGTTTTTGTGCATTTTAGCTGATATATGTCCAAAAATAACTACACGTGTTGATTTGAGAATTTTCAATGGAGAATGAGATTTTTTTTTCTTATTTGGCAACAAAAACTGAGTAGGATTTTGATTCAACAAAAGTTTTTAAAAGCTATAGATGTCAATTTTAAGAAAAATAGACAGAAAGAAAAAGTGAGAGGTGAGGCGAATGTTGTCATTAAATCTAGTTATAATCACGAGTAAGGTTTATTGATAATAAAGGTGATTTTTTTTTTTTTTTGCATTTGTATGAAATCCCATTTACATGAATGATTGCTTGATTTGGTGCATTGTTCAATGTTACATTTCATTATATTCGATGTGTGTTTTCTGCATGAGTTTGAAGTGATCATATTATCTCTGTAATTTATTGCATGCATGATGGTTGGGATTACTATTGAGAGGGTTCATACCGGGTGTTTTCTCATTTTGGTAGGTATATTAGCAGTAAGTATGTTAACTAGTAATATGGAGTACAGATACTTCAGGATGCATTGGTGAAATGTACGGGGATGCGAAGAATAACATCTGGATCACAAGAGGTGATTGATTAATTATTTGGAATGCTCTATCTATTAAGAATCTTGATTGAGTGGAGTAAAAGAGTGACACACCTATCATCTCTATTAAGTGAAGACCCATTATTTACCTAGGTTGAAAGGGGTGAGGTAGTGATATAGTTAGACCCATAGACTTAGGATCTATAGTGGTTTACCAATTAGGCATGAAGAGAGACCAATTTAGTGAGTATGGTTGGCAATAAGAGGAGATATGTGTTCTCGAGATATGAGTTACGTGGAATGGAGTAGAATAATTATGGTGAGATCTTTTCTTAGGGTTATTTATGCATTGGTTGTATATGTTACCCATTTACTTGATTAAATTGGTTGTAAAATACAGCATCACTTTTCATTAAATCAACATTCAATGTGGATCCAAATTAATGCTTTCTAAACATCATATTCGATTTTGTGGTTAGGCTTCTACTTGTTGGTTTTTGGATCTAATTAGTAAATTTTAATTATGTCAAACAAATATTTATATAGTTGAAAAAATTATTTTCAAAACATTTAATCAGATCTAACTAAAAAATTTTAAATTGTAAAACGAAATATTTTATTCCAAACTTGCTAATAAACTTGAGCAATACTCAAATTGAGTGAGATGATATTTCCAGCAACTAGCAGTTCCATGCCATAGTCATCTTCAAGGAGACCCAACATATCCAACTGGTGGTAAATTTTATTTTTGACATCACGCATGAGTGGACCGATCTTAGCGCTCGAGTGTGGATTCTTGGTCGTTGATCCCCTGATAAATTCCTCCTGTGTGTGTGCGCCTTGTTCAATATTAAAAGCATACAGGCTCTGGTTTTGATGGGCAAATCAAACTGCAGAGCTGCTCCAAGATAATTGCACAAACCATAGAGAAAGTCGGCGGTGGTACCGGCCAAAGCTGCCCCAATTCCACTGCCATGCCACCGCTAATGGCTTCGAACCCATCCGTGATAAAATATATTTTATATTCTTAATTGTTACGTGTTTATTCGCTTATTTAAATTAGAATGATTTTAAAATGTCAAACACATGCCAAACAAACAAGATCTTCAGGTGTAGTCCAAACAGGTTAGCCAGTCAATCATGACAAATGGTCTGTCGCGACTGACTGGATGGGTACAAGTTCAACAGATTTTAGGTTTTCAATGTCCTAAATGAGATGCAATCTTTACCTTCCATACAATAACATATACAGAAATATATATTTACCATCTTGGACGTGATTTGATTGATCACATAATTAAATTAAGGAAAGATTGATTTAATAAATCAAAACTTTCCTTAAGTTAATTATTTACATCAAACAAATTCTATATTGTTCTTACATTGTAAAACATTCATAATTTAGGTAAGAGATGTTTCTACCTTGGTGGAGTCTTTATATAAGTAAAAAAACCATTAAGGGACGGACTAATGCTTTTTAGAAAATCTTCCTTCATTGGTGAACCTTTAGCAGCGAAGTTTTGATCATCTTCGGTGAGTTTAGCTCGGCATATGTTCCATCGAATTATCTCGAAGTAAAAAATATGTTCTTCAACCGTAATTGATGATAACACACCAGAGCATAATTGATAAATGATATAATCCTACTCAAACAGCAGACTACTTGTCACGAGTTAAGATTGGTGAATCTTAATCAAAGTAGAAGTTGCGACCAAATACAATAGTGAAGTAGTTATAAAGTCAAGACCGGAGGGTTTGATTTTACTCCTTCAACAAGTCAAAAGAATAAGAAAACGAGAGAATTGTTCTTTGTTTGTTTCAATTGTTTTTGTTAATTTTGCAAAATTACAAAATCGAAACTGTTGTATTTTTTATTGTTTCATGTGGATTATTTACCCGTGACATGGGACCCGTGGATGTTTACCTTAGAGGTTTACCACGTTATATCTTGTGTTCGCTCTTGTTTATTTCCACATTTGATTAAGTTTCGTAGAATACTAGTTTGTTAACTCGCATCAGTCATAATTGAGCGTGAAACTACATGTAGAAAGTTCTAAATGACCTGCAAAATCAACTTGAAACCAATAATTGAGACAAATTTTAAATTAACTAGCTTTTGGTATTTACACCATCCAAAAAATCCCGCAGTTTTCTCTTTAATATTGGTTACCACCGTTGAAGCTATTTGACACAAAAGCAATTGCTATGCGATTGAAGGTGAAATTAAGAGGAGAAGGGTAGAATTCCCAAAATTGACCGTGATTGACATAGAAGCAATTTTAGGAAAATCTTGGATGAGAGAATGAAAATAGTTGAGAGTGCCGTTTGATTTTGCCATTGACGAAGAAGCCATGATTTTTAGTGCTGATAATGAGAAGGTTGGTTGGGTTGGTTGGGTTGGTCTTTGCCACTGTAGATGGTGCTAGCGACAATGGTGGTGCCGACGTTGAGTGCTGATGGCAGATTTTCGGGGTAGAAGTTGGGTAGGATTGGTGAATAAGAGGAGTAATAGATACAGAGAGAGCGTTTTATCTTTGAATAATGCAACTTGTACCTAAGTAATTATATAATGGTTTATATACATGTGATGTGTTAAAGGAGAGTGGAAAAGTATTTTTATTTTTTTTGTTAGTTGGTTGAAGAAATTCTAAACCAATCATATCTCACCACGTTATGTCTATTTATACTATCATTTACATGTAGCACGATCGTTTATCTTTTATTTATTTTATACCAAAATTGTAAAATTTATATTTTGCCCTTTTAAAAATTAGTCAAATTTTACTATTCCGGTCAACTAACGGTCCAGCGGATGGTTTTCATCCATTTGGACTTCACGTACGAATTTTTGAAAGGTTTAGTACCTTGAGTACTACAAATAAAAGATTTTGATCAAGTCTCAAATAAAATAAAATGTTTGGTACATTGGTTTCAAATTTTCAATACTCCTTGGAAACAATTTTCCCCTATATTCACCCGGTCGAATGGCGGATGAAGCTTACAAGGAAGGGTTAGCTTCCATGGCTGCAGGGAAACTTTACACAACGTATGAAGAGGACCCATAGTCTACCAAAGGGCAAAATTTTCTGTTTTTCATTCATCTTCTAACCAAAACTAATAAATATTACAAGAATATAATGACTCTACAGCCTATGGAAAGCTGGACTAGAGCTGTAAACAATCAGTTGACAATGTAAAATTGTTACAATAATACACTGCCTCCCTCAATTTCAATGGGTTTACGAATTAAACAGCAAAGTTCAATTACGTTTTCAGTCTCAAATCTATCTCCAACTCAGAATTAAATTTAATCTGAAATTACACCATTCTTTAACTTAAAACACGTAGCCATGGAAACAAGTAAACCATTTTACCATTACCAGTTCTCAACCAAGATAAGCAAAGTGAATGGGGTAATTTCAGATTTCCATCAGTCAACGAAAAGCTTCAAAAAGGATGAAAAAAAAGGAAAAAAAAACACAAAAATCAGACTTACCCGTTCTTCTTCCATATATTAACACTTGAGATTGGAGATTTGGATGTTTGGGAGTGATTGAATTGAGAGATGGGGCAGAGATTGAGAGACGAGGCAGAGGAGGCAAGTGATTTGAGAAACCCTGGAGGAGAAAGTAATGAAAGATAGAACCCGGGCGGTTCAACTAAAACTTGTCAGCCGGGTCATGTAAAAAAACGCCGGTTCAGCGGGTTGGAGGCGGATTGATTGGATTTAAATAAATAATTCAGACTCGGACCGGACTTGGGTCCGGTTCGCCGGTTTCCGAACCGAACCGGACGGTCCGGTCCGGGTTTCAAAACTATGGTTTCAATACTCCTTGGAAACAATTTTCCCCTATATTTACTTTTTCTTAATTTTAATTACATAAGGAAATTGTCGTTTAACACGAAGAAATTTCATTTTGAAAAAATGATTACATCTAAAAAATATCAAATTAATAAGAAAACATTAACTAACAAGGGAAACGAAAAATAATTCAAACCTTGAACCGTATTCAATGCTAACTTTGTTATGATTTTGATATTATGATGAGAGAAATTAATTTCTACATTTAACATATGAGAAATGTAAGAATATTACAAAAATTAAAGAACAAAAAGAAGAACAAGAAAATGTTTTAACTTCATATAATTGCATATAAACCAATTTGATTTGTTTCTAACAAAATTCATTTTTTTAAAAAAGAAGAAGTAAAATTACATAATATAAATAGATTTTTGTAATGATTTTAGCGTTATATAAATATAGAAGAGGAAAATAGGAATTATAAAGTTATTTTTGAGTGAGAACGAGATCAATTGCGAAATAACAAACTTTAGGAAGTTACTGTAAGCTTTAAATATCAGGAACTATTTTTGCAATAATCAAATATACGAGGGTATCTCTAATTTGTAATATTATATCATTTTTAATGCATAAACCCTACCCCCAATTTTCTCGGCCTATACAAGCTTTCAAACGACTGCAAGTCTCTCTTATTTTTCTCTCTAAATCGCACAACAATGGATGAGGAGATTGTCTGTGCAATAAAATAGGTTATTTTGAATTTATTACTTCTATACTAATTATTAACATATCATTTATTTATGTTATTTGGACAATAATTGTTGACCTCGAATTTTGTACTTTCAACGTAGCCAACAAATCCCAAGGTCTCCCACGTCCACGTAAGCCTAATTCTTATACATTTGGACAAACCGTTAGCCACACGTGATTTCTTCCAATAATGGTGGAGTTGGCTGCATGCACTATATATGACTTCAACCAAATGGGTTTGACTTTCCACATAGGTTCGGTCTCTTTGGGGGTTTGGCAAACTGCCTCCCTGTGAAATGACGTGGAGTGCCTGCCCAAGATAATTGGGGACTCGTCAATCAAGGCATAACAATAGTCTCCAAAATTCAAGTATCAATATTTATATAATGCGTGGACTTCTGCGTTGAGGTGTAGCTGCTAAAGTGAGATGAATGATTTTGTGAAGAAATAATTTTGTATATCTCTGTCCCCAAAGTCGAAGTATGTATATTCATGTAATGCGTGGACTTTTGTGTTGAGGTGTAGTTGTTGGAGTGAGATGTATGCTTTTATGAAGAAGAAGTCTATAATAAGTCTAAAAAACACTAAAGATATGCCCTTGCTTGAAGAGTGAGCCCATTGATGTAGTTGAAGTCTATAATAAGGCTAAAATGCTCTAAGGCGAGGCCCTAATTGGAAGGGTAAGGCGAGGCCCTTATTGGAAGGGCAAGTCTGTTGATGCAGTTGAAACCTATAACAAGGCTGAAATGCACTAAGGCAAGGCCCTTGTCGGAAGGATGAGTCTGTTAATACAGTTGAAGCCTATAATAAGGCCGAAATATTCTAGGGTAAGGTCCTTGTTGGAAGTGCAAGCCTGTTGATGTAGTTAAAATCTATGATAAAGCT
The DNA here is from genome assembly GCA_903798365.1 of Fraxinus sp. 1973-6204. Lineage (NCBI taxonomy): Eukaryota > Viridiplantae > Streptophyta > Magnoliopsida > Lamiales > Oleaceae > Fraxinus > Fraxinus sp. 1973-6204. The sequence goes on along the minus strand of CAIGRR010241686.1, from coordinate 3,894 downwards.
AAAATTAGCATAGGCAGAGCGTAGTCATGAGAGGACATTTATGGGATTCTATTTTTGTTGTGGTTGACAAGTTTTCAAAGATGGCCCATTTTATAGCCTATCGGAAGACAATGGATGCTACTCGAATCGCCCACCATTACTTCAAAGAAATTGTATGTTTACATGGTGTTCCTCAATCAATTACTTTGGATCATGACACCAAGTTCATGAGCCATTTCTGGAGGAGTTTATGGGAGAAGCTGGGGACGTGGTTGAATTTTAGCAGTGCCTATCACCCCCAAACAGATGGTAAGACCGAGGTGGTGAACCAAAGCTTGGGAAGTCTTTTGAGGAGCCTGTCAAGGACTAAACCGAAGCAGTGAGATCTGGCATTACCTCAGGCAGAATTTGCATAATGAGCCCATTTGAGATTGTCTATGGTCAAAATCCATCTGGGGTACTTAATTTAGCCCCTATTGCGCGTGTGGGTAGTTTGAGTCATAAGATAGATGAGATGGCAGAACATCTTCATGGTATTCATGAACAAGTGAAGCTAGCCATTCACGAGAGCAATGCCAAGTACAACGTTCCGACTGATAGTTACCGTCGTCAGGTACTTTTTGAAGTTGATAATTTTGTTTGGGCGGTTTTGACTTGTGATCGTTTTCCTGTTGGGGAGTATAATAAGGTTAAAGAGCGGAAGATTGGCCCTTGTGAAGTCTTGTAGAAGATCAATGATAATGCTTACAGACTATGCCTTCCCAGCCATTTGAATACTTATGATGTTCTTAATGTGAAGCACCTAAGTCCTTGTTTTGTGGATTCTGATGACACTAATGTGAATTCGAGGACGAGTTATTTCCAATCCAGGGCGACTGATGCTGGAGGATTCGAATCAGATGAAGCCGAGTTATCAGATAGCTCTTGATGATGCTAAAGTATCATGAGTTGGCGGATCAATGAAGAAATGACAAGTAATCGACGACATTTCCTAATTGGGGTCCTTTTTGGACAAGTCTCGATATTTTTGTTATAACTTTGGCTACGGTTATCAGAATCACACTCATGACCCCAATCCGAAAATCTTTTTTCTACACGCACGTCGTGGTTACCGAGATTTTCTCAGTGTGCATCGATTTTGAGGGCAAATTCAGCTATTTATTTTCCTTTTCGAATTTACAATTTTAGTTATTTTTTTTCGTTTTATGGTAATATTTCAGGTGCCTTTTAAACATAGATTACGAATCCAATTTGAACCGAATTTTTGGGATATTATTTCTTTAATTTGTATTTTCTTTTAGTATAATTTTTTAGTTTTTGCTATTTTTGGTAAAATTTTGATAATTACGATTTTCTAGCTATTTAATCCGGCTTGTGAGTTATATTCGAATCATTGCTTGATCAATAAAGAATTGTCCTTGTTTCTTGGTTTTTCTCTTATTTCTTCCCTGTTAATTGTCCACTGAAACCTGTCTGCAGAATAATCATTATTCTGCTCGACGTCAGAATGCGAAACTTGTGGCACTACATCATCAATTTCTCTCCACGAATCAGTACTTAAATTGTATATCTCATATTTGAGGCGATCGCTATTCCCATACTCATCCTCATTTACAATTACCAACATTCTAAAAACTTCATAGTCATTAGTACATGGATTGAAGCCAAACCCTAACCCTAATTCCATCGGTCTAAAACCATGTGGGCACGGAAAAGGATGATCAAGGAGTAAACAAAGTTTTTGTAACACGGGATTCCACAAACAATGGTTTCATAATTAGTAATGCAAATCAAACCATTGCAAGGACACAAAATTTGCAAATATGTTCGTGAATCAAAATATGGAATTCTCGTGTTTGTTGATATTTGACTAAGAGAATCGTCATTTTAATGCAAAAAGATCACATGTTTGTTCTCTTTTTGCACATAACTGTAGATGAGGACTATTTCATCTTTGTCACGTTCAAAATGCATAGCAATGAACTTGATGCTCATTATGAGATCTCTCCAAGTTTTAGAAACACATATGAGTCGAATTAAAGATTTCACAGACAACCTGAGAAGAATTTCTATACGCAAATCTTTGGGCACTTCTTTCCAATTTTCCATTTTTACATCACACATAATTGCACCTTCCTTAAAAATTGCCTTTCTTCATTTTTATAGAATGCAATTATTTTTTCTTTTTTCCCCTTTGCATTCAATTAAAACATTTAAAATTTACCTTATATAACTCTTCTTATTTATAAAAACAAAAACAAAAAACAAAAAAAAAACAAAAAACAAAACAAAACTTTTCTTATTTAACATGAAATATTCTTCTGCCTAATCATTGAATTACAATTATCTGAAAGATTATTAATATGAATAAATTATGTACATGTCAATTTAATTATCATCTTTTATATGTGAACGTATGAGTTTAATTTCAAAAGACAAATAATTTATGTTTTGAATAAGGATCAAGTAAAATATTTAATGAATATATTTATTTTTGTATAGAAAAAAGGTTAATCAATTTCTAAATATTCAATATTAAATGCTGGATTTGATCAAATTTAATCTTTATCAGATGGAATTTCAACCCCAAACACGACCATGATGAATCGAGTATTTTAATTTAGGGTAGGTATAGACAAATATGTATATTGTCAATGAAATTAGACCGAGCCTGTTCAGAATGGAATTTCTTGAAATGGAATCAACAATACCATGACTAACATGGTATTCGCGTGTTGGGTCCAACTCTCTGATTCAGTTTTCCATCTGAAAATTCTAATTTTATTTTTACAGTTGGAATAGTGGTCCAAATGCAAAGGGGAATTCTTATTGTTTTAGCTTTAATTATTGATATTGACATACTCATCCGGGGTAAAGGAAGGGGGTAAATAAAGAATAAATATTTTAAATGGTAATTGGGGCAAATGGCCTAATTCATAATACAGTTTGGGATTTTAGCCTTTGACCACAATTAAAGTTTTAAAATAAATATTTTAATTCAACATTAATAAACTACCTAAATTGCCCTCTTTCCATATGAGTAACTTTTTGTCTCTCCCTTGCCCAAATCAATTGAAACCCTTTCAACCCTAAATCCATCTCTCGCTTCTCGAAGTTGAAGTCAATAATCCCTTCTTCTGAAACTCTTTAACCCTAAATTCATCTCTTGAAGTCGAGGGTGATAATCCCTTCATCCGATTAGCTTGGGTGTAAGCATTCTTGACTACTAGTTGGGCAAATTTCCATTTGTTGTTGGAAGAGGAAATCAGATTTCAGTAGTAACTCCATTGCTATTAACCCCTCCTCCACCCGCAAGGTATGCACATATTTCAGGCTTCCTATTTTTTAGTTCTTTTTTATTTTACTCAGTTTTCCATTGTTTTGGTTTGATGAAATTTTAGCGTACAATATTTAGTANAGTAACTCCATTGCTATTAACCCCTCCTCCACCCGCAAGGTATGCACATATTTCAGGCTTCCTATTTTTTAGTTCTTTTTTATTTTACTCAGTTTTCCATTGTTTTGGTTTGATGAAATTTTAGCGTACAATATTTAGTATAAGGATTTGTACAGAGCTAAAAATGGCTTTCTTATTTCTTATGAAGTCATTTCTATGCATGTAGTATTGCTTTGTCCTTTTGATTCCGTAGTTGAAATGTTTTGTAATAGGAATAGGAGATTGTTGAATCAATTTATGAAAGATCTATTCAAATGGTTGAAGGACACGGAAAGAAAATGCCTTTCATACCATAAACTGTAGAAGAAAGAAATACACCACTGAAGCAAATCAAATCACTACAGGAAATGAAACATGATTCTAAATACTAAACACAATTTTACAAATGAATAAAATTAATCATGACTCCTAATTCCTGAGACTTTGGATAAGATTAATTTGTTCATGCCCTCCCCCAG
>CAIGRR010241583.1:0-13441 GCA_903798365.1 Fraxinus sp. 1973-6204 | reverse complement strand
TTAAGTTTTAATTCTAAAGGAAAAGCGATTTGTTGAATCCTAAATTAGAATTAAAATTTCTAGGGACTAAAATGAAATCTATTTTATATTAGAATGACTTGGTTATAATTTTTTATAATGAGGGTATTTTTGGTAGTTTGCTACCTTTGAATAGTCAAATGCCATTTTTGAAAGGCCATTGGTTTGTTTTGGCCATTTTTGTGTATTTCCCTTAAATTTGTGCAAGGATAATGGTGTGGTTTGTGACTAATAGAAATGATATGATAATATATTTGTAATAACATGACATAATCAGACAGTAGGTTACATTCAACAAGTTAGTGCTCACAATTGATATATAAATAGTAACATATTTTAAATGTAAACAGATTTCGTAAAAAATATTCACTCTTAATGGATGTCTGGTTACACATGTCACTATTAATACAGATTTGGTCCTACACAGTCACCATTAAAACACATATGGTCACAGACAATCGCAATGAAGACAGACTTGGTCACAACTAGTCACAATTAATACAAACATTGTCACATACTATTATAATTAACTTATAAATGGGCACAAACTTTAAATGTAAACATGGTTTGTACAAATATTCACTATTAACACAGATTTGGTCACATACAGTCACAATAAAGGCAGACTTGATCACAACCAGTCACAGTTAACACAGACTTTGTCACCAATCACAATTAATATAGATTTGGTCACAGACAATCACAATGAAGATATAAAATTGTTCACAAACTTAAAATGTAAACATTTTTTTGCCTCAAACATCCACTGTTACCAAGTGTCTGGTTACACGTCACTGTTAACACAAATTTGGTCACATACAGTCACCATTAAAGCACATATGGTCACAGACAATCAAAATGAAGACAAACTTGGTCACAACTAGTCACAGTTAACACAGACTTTGTCACATACTATTATAGTTAACATAATAAATGGTCACAAACTTTAAATGTAAACATGGTTTGTTACAAATATTCACTGTTAACACAGACTTGGTCACATGTCACAATAAAGACAGATTTGATCACAACCAATCACAGTTAACACAGACTTTGTCACCAATCACAATTAATATAGATTTGGTCACAGATAATCACAATGAAGATATAAAATTGTTCACCAATTCAAAATGTATACATTTTTTTGCCGTAAACATTCACTGTTACCAAGTGTCTGGTTACACGTCTCTGTTAACACATATTTGATCANTACATTTTTTTGCCGTAAACATTCACTGTTACCAAGTGTCTGGTTACACGTCTCTGTTAACACATATTTGATCATATAACTTATTTCTCGACCACAAATCACAAAAATATATAGGTTACAACTTACTTTACAGTCTGAAATTATCAAGTTAATTAGTTACAACTTATTTCTCTATCACTAACCACAAATTTAGTCGCAAAATTATATATTTTTAGGTCACAATTTATTTAATTTATTGATCACAATTATACAAGAGTTGGTCACAACAACTTTTTATCCTACCAATTCCGTCCTACCACTTTTCCTACCACCGACCACACCACCAAAAACACCGATTGATTCGCCTCTCCACCACCACAACACCACCACCGTCTCCTCAAAACGAACCACACACATATTGAGCGATTGATTGATATTTTGTGAAACTCATTTCGATCGTTCGTATTATTGTTTAGGTTTTGATTTTTGATCAGATCTGAGATCGCGAAGCAACAAAAATGGCAAGGGCCTATCGGTGGACACCGGTTGTGTGCAAATAGTTGTAGCTTTTGGTAGCCCTACAACACTTCATCTTTATTCCAAGTTCTACAAAGTTTATTGCGCCAAGGAAGGGGAAATGAGAGAAGCCAAAATTGCCATGGAAAAAATTCTCAATCAATCACAATCGTCCTCATTCTTTAACTCTTTCATGGCTAAAATCAATTAATTCTCACATTATACTAGAGAAGGCTTCGATTTCTATCGAAGCGATGGCAAAAACTGAAAAACCCCACACCGCTGTGGTGCGCAAATTAAAATATTAATTAACACCTGATTTATGAAAAGAAAAGTTTAAGATTTGATATTTGAAAAGTATAGTTAAAATTCAGGTATTTGCTTAATTTTCTCTACGATTAATATTCTAGCCCGATCAATTACATGAAAGTCCATTAAGTGAAATTATAGCCCACACCTTTTTATTTTATTTTTCTTTTTTGGCTTAAGCCCAAGTGGTTAAAATCTTATTTAATTTTAATTAAATAATCAAGTTAATGCTTTAATTTTATTTCTTTTAATTATATTGAAATTTTAATTGATTGAGACAAAATCATGTTCCTATTAAGATAATACTTTAATTTTGTCTATATTTTATTTAATATTAAAAGATAATTGAGATAATGTTTCAATGTTATCTCTTTCTATTAAAATTGAAATATTAAATCATAAAGATAATATTTTGATTTTATTTCTATTTTATTTAATTTTAGAAATTAAGGATATTTTTTTTTGTTATTTTAAATTTATTATCTTATCCCATTAACCGAAATATGGTTGAGATGATGATAAGATTCTATCACTTTTAGGATTCAAAGTTCAATTGAATTAGAACTCTCAAAGCATGGTGGTCCCTAAAAATATGTATCATATGTTCCCTTTTCAAGTACATTTATTTCTCTATGAAATACACATATATACAGATATTGTATAATATCTAGTAGGTGGGTCAGTAGTTAAAGTCAAAAATATATTCCAATATTTTTCTTATCATTTTCACAAGATATAGTAAGTGTATAAGAATCTTTATGGGATTATATGCGTACGTTAGGTTTTTGAAACACTGATTATGAGGTCATTTATGTATGTTCTAAGTTTGGACCAGAGTACAGTAGTTCTACGCATGAAAATTCCATACTATCTATATTCGCTATAGATTTTCATGTCTCACTATGTATTATCCATCTACTTGTATACTTATTGAGATTTGATCTCACCCGCTCCTTATACCCCTTTCAGGAAATTGATGGCTCGTGGAAATCAAGATATGAGAGGACTGGCTAAGTGGCAATTTAAAGGAGGCCTACCATGCACATATCGATTTACTTAAGAACTTTACTTTTATTTACATCTCTAGAAGATTTATTTATTTAATGTCAAAACTTGATAGTATTTAATAAAATATTAAGTTGTAGAAAAATTGTTTTTTTAATTTTTTTTTTCATGTTCAATATAAAGATTTAGTGGCACTCGAATCTTACAACTCTGGTCGTCACAACTGGGGTGCTGTATGTTGGGATAAAATTGACTCCAAAGCTTTCGAAGAGCGTCTAGGCTCCCCGATCTTGACACTGGGGCACCCAACATCTGTGCAAAAATCCTTATCTTATATTATGACTTATTTTAAGTCATTTTTCAATCGAAACTCCAATCTCAATGAAATTTGGATCACGCTATAACATTTATGTAGAGAATGAATCATATATTACAACTGGAAATGTTGGGCAAATTATTTTTGAATAAGGGATTAGAATTAATTTTTCTTCTACTCCTATATTGCCTTGCAATAATTCGAAGTGTATAACTTTCGTTTATAATATTCGTAATGATACTAATATTTATGTTTTAATGTGATATTTAAGACTAATATTTATAATTTAACTTGTTTGATATATGTCATTTTCTTTGTTAGCTGAACCGTGGTTTTAAACCAATCCACATTAAAAAAATGGTTTGCTTGGGTTTGAAAAAAAATTTCAAATCACTTTAAGTGATTTGTTTTGAAAGCCTGCTTCAAATTGTCCAAATCGAATCGTGTTCACCCCTTAGTAATACTTGAATCTATCCAATCTTATGTGACTAGAAATGGAAATGTGATGAAATGAAATCTATAAAAGGGGATTGTATGCAGTAGCAGATCCAGGATTTTGATTCAATATGGGCGGTCGTTGATCGCAGACTGTTGGCAGCAATAAAATATTAGAAGCCCCGTTTGATGTCATTTTTTGCAAAAAAAATGTATTTTGGAATGGTGATTTGATGGGGAAGGGGTGGTTAAAAATAAGGGAAAGTTTTGAATTTGTATATAATATTATTTTATTGAAAAATGTGTAATTGAAAAGAAGAGAGAAAAATGTATTTTGAAAAAAATGGGAATCAAACAAAGTCTAAAATTTAAATATAACAATTATTTTGTTCAGGATATATATAATTTTATTGTACAAATTAACAATATTTACTAAATGATATTATGGCCAAATTTTGTTTAATTCAAAAAAAGAGGATGGATTTGAATTTTTGCAATTGCATTAAAACCTCTAAAATGCAATATATATTATTCTGGTAAACTTAGTTCCAAATTCAAGAAGTGCCATAATGGTCTAGTTTCAATAATCCAAAGGGGAGCTTCTAGGTTCGAATCCCTTCTCTATTCCATTGATTTTAGTAAAAATTGTAAAACTGAAAATATTTTAAAATAACTCGATCGGGAAGGGATTCAACATATGAATTTGAGAGTTCTAACCAACTGAGTTAGAAGAAATGTTTGAAAATAAAATGAATTATCAGTTATATAACCTAAAAATATTATTCATTGTCAACAAAAAAAAAAAAAAAACTCTTCCCGACAGATCCAGCACTCGTGACCGTCGGGGCTCGCCAGGTATTGGATCCGTCACTAATTGTATAATTATTTTGTTTGTTATTATATGAAAGGTACAAAAAAACAGAAAAGAAAAGAACAGTAAAAATCATTAGGCAAAAGTACAATTAAACAAATAAATGGGTACCCTTTAACATGTGATTTTGGACGTGATGATTCAATGAAAAAGACAAACAGAGAATAAAAATTAACCATGGTTGAAGTCACATAGAATATTTGTTCTGTTAGGAATTTATTTTCTTCTCCTTAAATTCTACTTTTCAAAGTTAAATGTTAATTTTTACTACACATCTTGTAGAATCAACAAGTATTACCCATTATCAACCAATATTATTTTTTTACTACAGGCACATGTACATTTTCTTGTCTAGAGTGCTGTGTGTCAAAGAAACATGTTCTTACGGTGGATCTTTGAACTTAGCTTATAGTGCACATTATCTTGACTTACATTACGTTTTAGTGACTTATTTGTATCTTGATTCTTGAGGAGGAGGTCTCGTATGATTGGTGAAACCTAACTCTTGTCAAGAGTAACATTATAAATTTATTTATTGGAATATCAACTTTTTTTTTTTTTTTTTTGTTATACTAATCTATTGTTAGCAATAGTGACAACCACTCAATGATTTAATTCACAATGATTGTTATTTACTCTTTTTAATTAAAATCATAATGTATTATAGGAAGATACAATTAGTTATAGATAACTTTTGTGAGGCATTTCTATGGGTGGGCAATGGGTCGGGTCGGGTCGGGTTTTACCCAAAACCAACCCGGCCTGTTTTATTCCGGTTTTGGACTCTTCACACAACCGACCCGACCCATATCATAAACCGACCCGACCCGACGCAGTCGGGTCCCCCATTTTTTATTTTATTTCTCTGACTCTTACCAAATCTGCTTAAACTTTGATTGCATACTTCCTCATCTTGGTTTTATTCACTAATAGGAGCATAAAATCCATAAATTAGAAAACCGTAGAAGGAGATATATCAGTTAACATGAGCTGAATTCAAAATTCATCCAAGAAACCGCAGAAAAGAAGAACATAATCATACGCAAACCAGAGAGATATAGATACAAATATTATATGCCTACCAGATTTTTATGAAACCTATTGTCAGAAATTAGAAAAATAATGACTACACAAATATATCAAATGCTTTTCATTATATCACATTAAATTAAGCGTATTTTTCTTACAAATCTAAAAATTTGCATATCTAATTATACCCCAAATCACGTGCCTTGGACTTGAAGTTGGAGGGATTTAATTGAACAACTGGGGATGCAGGCTTGCACTCAACTCTACAATTATCAGTAAAACCAATATTAATGGAAACCAATATCACTCAGCTCTGGGAAGACCGATGCATTTTTCCTCAAAATTCAATTAAAAAAATGGGTTCTTTTGGGCTTTGGGTTTTGAGTGTAATGATTCAACAAATAACCTATGTTCTTCTGCCTCAACTCATGCATCTTGATTCGAACCATTTTGCCTTTTCCCTTCAAAGACTTCTCTCCACAAGTTGCAGGAGGCGGATGGAGATGTTGCTGGATCTATTGGAATGTTGAAAGATGAATAATAGGGTTTTCATTGGGTTGGGTCGATTTTGGGCCAAACCCGACCCGACCCTCAAGTATTTTAAAATTATTTTACCCGACCCGACCCGACCCGACCCGACCCGAATTTATTCCTGAACCGACCCAACCCGACCCGAATCGGGTCGGGTAGGGTCGGGCAGGTTTTTCGGGCTGTGGTTTTAATGCCCAGCCCTAGGCATTTCTATCTTGGGATTAGTCTCAAGTTGGTTGCTATTCCTAAGAACTGCTTATAGCAGGTTTGAACAAAAGAGAAGATCAACACGGCCCTGTCGCCATTCCCTCGTATAGTCGTCGACATCCACCCTTGGTCGACATCCACCATCGTAGTTATCGGCATCCATATAATTTCAACAAAGGAAAGATAGAATCTACAGAGATCGTCGATGACTTCTTCAACTGCGAATTGATCGCCGACAACTGATCATGTTCTTCAGAGGCGATTGAGCAATGTTGGTGTAATTTAAATCTATTTTGTAAAATTGGAAATTGAAAAAATAGCCCATGATGTGATTTATAGAGTACTCATCGGAGCAAATAACTTCAATTCTCACTGTCAAAATATGGTTAATTGAATTTGTGACCAGTTCGAAGAACTGAGGACGAAGATATTAATGGCATGTGAGCAGATCCCTTGAACTTATGACTTGTTACCTATGCACTTTGACATATTATTATAATTAACCTGTGACCCTATGGGCATTGATTTTTGACCAATTTTAATTGATCTGTGACCAATTAAAGTAATCAGTAACTTGTGGACATTGATCTGTGACCTATCATAGTGACCTGTAAACATTGATATGTGACTTACGCACTGTGACCATTGATCTGTGACCTATACAATATGACATGTTACGGTCGGCAAATCGCACTGCGCTCAGTTCATCGCTGCCATTGAACTGATAAAGAAGAAAAGAAATGGGTAGAGAGAGATCGAGCACTATCGCCAGAACTGATGAAAAATAATGGATAGAGAGAGAGACCGTGAGATAAAGAGTAATTTTCATTGAATACTTGATTTTTGCTTAATTAAACTTCATACCTGATTTAAGAATAGAAATCTTTAAAACCTGACTGAGATGTAATTTCCACAATCAATAATCTAGATTATGGAGCAAGAAATAAAGGTAAAAAACAAGAATTCAAGAATCAAAAGGGCAATATTCAAGATTAAAGATTAAGAAGCCAACATGAAGAGATTGCATTTGATCTTCAAGATTCAAGATCCAAAATCAAGATATAGTAGTAAAGAATAATTTTCAATGAATTAAGGCATGTTCCACATTTAATGATTCTCTTGGTAATTTGACTGGAGAATCTTGACAGTAAAATAATTAGATTTTCAAGTTATTAAGATTTAACAAATGGTATCGGAGCAAACTCCTTATTAAATCATTGAGAATCGAGAAAGAACTTTAGAGATGAAATTCGTACTTTAGATCCTTCAATTTTGAGGTGCGAATTTTGGCCCTAAATTTCAAATTTAAGTTTTTGAGAATTTTTAATTTCAGAAATTTTTGGATCAAACACTTCCAGTTAAAATTATTCAGTATAAAGGGCGTCTCTTGATTTCGATCGACATTGCATTGGACATGATTTCAATTAGATGAAAATCAAGAATTTCAGGCGGGTTGTCGTTGGATACAGTTGCAAGGTGCTGCAACGCTGTAGTGCACTGTTGTCTTGCCATTTATTTATTTTTGAAAAAAATATATATAAAAAGGAAGGCAACCAAATTCAAAGCTTGGTACAAAAATTTCTTTCGAATTACTAATATTCTGAAATAGATTAATTGAAACAACATGTTATCAAAGCAACATTTCTTGTCTAAATTGATTTATTTGAAATATTAGGATAATTGTGTGTATATAACTTATGCGGGTATTGATCGGTCCAAAGAAAAGTCAATATTTGGTCGAATTTGTCAAAATTTAGTAAAAACAAAAGGAAATAGGAGAATGTATTTCTGCACTTTATTGAACACATAACTTGGCCATATATATAGCCTTACAGAATAGCAGAAAATAAGAAAAAACTGCAGCCACTTCTCTATTAACGTAGCTAGTGACTAGGAAATAAACAACTTGTCCCTAAAGAATAGAGATTATTCAAAACAGACGCAAATCCTAACAACTAACATTATCAACATCCTCCTTTAAACTGAATACTAAATATATTCAGTTTATATTTGGATCTATGTAGACACTCAACAACCTTCTCAGCTTCACAAACATATCTAGCTTCAAAGGCTTGGTCATTATATCTGCAACCTGCTCTTGTGTGTGACAGTGTACCAGCTTTACAACTCCATCTTTAGTAAGGTCACGAAGGAAATGAAATCTAACATCTATATGCTTGCTTCGACCATGTAAAACAGGATTCTTTGAAAGCTCAATAGCCGAACTGCTGTCACAAAAGATTTCTATACCATTATTCTGAATATGATTGAAACCATTCAAGATCCTTCTTATCCAGGCTGCTTGACAAACACATGAGGCTGCTGCAACGAACTCAGCTTCAGTGGTGGATAATGTGACAATTGGTTGTTTCTTTGATGACCAAGAAACAGCTCCTGAGCTCAAAAGGAAAACATAACCTGAAGTACTCCTTCTGTCATTTAAATCTCCAGCGTAGTCACTATCTGTATAGGCAATCAACTTCTCTTCTCCTTTCTTCTTATAAAGTATCCCAAATTCAGAAGTTCCTTTTAGATATCTCAGCACTCTCTTTGCTGCCTGAAGATGAAGTTCTGTGGGGCGATCCATATACCTACTTAAAGATTTACCACAAACATAATGTCGGGTCGGGTAGCAGTAAGATACATTAGACTGCCAACTATTTGTTTATAACAAGTACTATCCACCCTTAATCCATTCTCATCTCTGTTGAGCTTGCAACCTGGAACGATTGGATTGTGAACTGAATTGCATTTATCCATATCGAACCTTTTCAGCACCTCCTGTGTATACTTCTTTGGCATATAAAAATAGACTCTGGTCTTTGCATTACTTCTATACCAAGAAAGTATCTCATTTTTCCCAGGTCTATCATATCAAACTCATGCATCATAAAAATTTTAAATTCGAGAAACATATGCTCATCATTGCCTGTAAAAATCAAATCATCAACAAAGAGATAGATAATTAGAATTTTACCTCCTTTCCCTGTTTTGATGAACAAAGTATGCTAATAAGGGAACCTCTCGAAACCTTCCTTGGTAAAATATGATTCTATGCGACTATACCAAGCTCGTGGAGCTTGTTTTAGTCCATATAGAGCCTTCTTTAATCTGTAAACTTTCTGCTCTTCTCCTTTCTTTTCATAACCAGGAGGCTGTTCGACGAAAACCTCTTCATGGAGTTTTCCATGGAGAAAGGCTGACTTTACATCTAGCTGAAATAGTGTCCACCTTTTCTGCGCTGCAAGAGAAACTACCAATCGAACTGTCGCCAAACGTGCTACAGGTGCAAAAACCTCAGTGTAGTCAATGCCATATTTTTGGGTGTAGCCCTTTGCAACCAAACGGGCTTTGTACTTTTCCACCTCACCATTTTCATTGAGCTTTGTCTTATACACTCACTTTACTCCAACCTTCTTTGCCCCAAAAGGTAGATTAGTCAATTCCCAAGTGTCATTTTTCTCTATAGCTTCAATTTCCACATCCATTGCTGTTTTCCACTTTACATCTCTTAGTTTCTCTTCGAATAGAACTAGATCATTAGTTGCAAACATAGCCAAATATCCCATGTCTTCTTCTTCTTCAGATAATCCTTTCCCACTTTCATAATCCCTCATCCAATTTGGTTGCATTCTCGTTCTTTGTTCACGAGATTCAACTGAAGGGACTTAACTTGAACTAAATGAATTTACTTCAGAAGATCCATCACCAGTTTCTCTTTCCTCGTTACTATTATGTTCATGAATTTCAGCTTCATCTCTATTTTCAGTAGCTGCATCTTGTTCTTCGTTATTTTCGCCCCAATTCAAGTCAGTCAAAATGAATTTCTCATGAGTTTTGTCCCAATCCCAGCTGCTACCTTCTTCAAACACCATATCTCTACTTATTATAATCTTCTGAGAGATAGGATCATATAATCTATACACCTTTGACTCCTCACTGACTCCAAGCAAAACACAACTTACACTTTTGTCATCGAGCTTTGTTCTTTTGCAATCAGGAATATGAACATGAGAAATACACTAAAACACCCGGAAGTGATCTACTGATGGTTTAAATCCATTCCAAGCTTCTTGTGGAATTCTATTCTTTACTGCAAAGGTTGGACTTATGTTGAGGACATGAACCGTCCAATTCACAGCTTCTGGCCAGAAAGTTTTCGGAATCTTTTTCCTTGAAAGCATACTTCAAACCATATTCATGATAGTTTGATTCTTCCTTTTCGCAACACCATTTTGTTGAGGGCTATATGCAGTTGTTAGTTGTCTATTAATACCATTCTCATTACAAAAAGTAGTGAACTCAATTGACGTAAATTCACCCCCACGATCAGTACGAAGACCTTTTATACTTGAACTACTTTCTTTTTCAACATGATTTTTATATTTCTTGAAGGTAATAAATGCTTTCGACTTCTCAGACAAGAAATAAACCTAAACTTTACGACTATAGTCATCAATAAAACTAATCATGTACCTTTTGTTGCTGTTGGACATAGGACTGATTGGTCCACATATATCGGCATGCACCAATTCAATAATCTTAGAGGCTCTCCATGTGCTTTGTCTAGGAAATGGATCTCTTCGTTGCTTCCCCACTAGGCAAACTTCACATATCTTCGATGAGGTTTCAAAACAAGGTAGTCCTCTCACCATTCCCTTTTGCTGAAGAATTTTTAGACCACTGAAGCTTAGTTGACCGTATCTACAATGCCAAAGTCGGGCTGAATCTTCCATGGAAGAATTGAAACAAGTTTCCTCCTTCAGTTATGTATGAACAAACAGCTTAAACATTCGATTAGAGGATATTGCAGTTTCCATAATCAACCTTCTCTCAGGATGATAAATTTTACATGTTCCTTGTTGTATAAGGATTGAAAGTGCCTTCTCGGCTAGCTGACCAATGCTTATTAAATTATTTTTAATCCTGGAATACATAATACACCAGTAATGATATGTACAAATCCATTCAGCAACATTCGCACATTACCTTTACCCATCACAGCCATGCTTGAATTGTTTCCTAATTTCTCTGTTTCCTTAAAGCTGTCTTCAAAATTTGAGAAAAGTTCTCTCTTGCCACACATGTGATTACTGCATCCAGAGTCGAGAAACCACAGTTCTTCTTTGTTAGCGTCCTTGTTATTCTTTAATCCTGGAACATAGAATACACCAGTAATGATATGTACAAATCCATTCAGCAACATTCGCACATTACCTTTACCCATCACAGCCATGCTTGAATTGTTTTCTAATTTCACTATTTCCTTAAAGCTGTCTTCAAAATCTGAGAAAAGCTCTCTCTTACCACACATGTGATTACTGCATCTAGAGTCGAGAAACCACAGTTCTTCTTTGTTAGCGTCCTTGTTATCTACGTACGCCATCAACAACATTTCTTCATTGCCTTCCACGTAGTTCATTCTTTCTTCTGTTTTCTTTGTTGGACATTCATATTGAAAATGTCCAAGCTTGTGGCAACTATAAAATTCAACAACTGATTTGTCAAAACTACGTCTACCTCCCCCTCTTCCACGTCCTCGATTTCCGCCATAACCACGCCATCTTCCTCCTGATGACTCTCCGAAAGTAACCTTCAATGCGTGCTCTTCCATGTCATGAGCTTTCATACGTTGCTCATGTACTAGAAGGCTACTTTGTAACTCATTAATGGTAAGAGCATCCAAATCATTTGACTCCTCAATAGAACACACCACGTAATCAAATTTGGGTGTCATGGATCTCAGAATCTTCTCGATGACTGCTACATCATCCATCTTCCCCTTATTGGCTCTCAATTTGTTGACCACAGCAAGAGTACGACCAAAGTACTCATTTACAGATTCTCCCACTTTCATGTTCAGCATCTCAAACTCCTTTTGGAGAGCTTGTCGTTGCGCTCGCTGCACTCGTGTTGTGCTCTGATACTTCTGCTTCAAGGAATCCCAAATGCTTTTGGATGTATCTTTATTCAAGATGGTTTCCAAGATAGATCAATCTATGGCCTGGAAGAGAAAATTCTTTCCCTTCATATCCTTCAACCTTGCATCATCAATCACCTTTTTTTGTGCTTCAGTGAGTACAACTCCTTTTGCTGTTGCAGGAATCCCATCTTCCACCACACTCCAGTATTCTTTTGACCGCATGAAATTCTCCTTGAGCATACACCAGTGATCATAATGCCCATCGAATTTTGGAATCGCTGGTTGCACAAAACCACTCTCAGTTGCCATACTCTGTCACACAACACTTAGAAGACTGCTGCTTCGTAATTTTAGATCAGGCCCCTGTGATATGGCTCTGATACCAAATGACAGAATTTAGTAAAAACAAAAGGATTTAGGAGAATGTATTTCTGCACTTTATTGAACTTATAAGTTGGCCATATATATAGCCTTACAGAATAACAGAAAATAAGAAAAAACTGCAGCCACTTCTCTATTAACGTAGCTAGTGACTAGGAAATAAACAACTTGTCCATAAAGAATAGGGATTATTCAAAACAGATGCAAATCCTAACAACTAACATTATCAACAGAATTATTTACACACCCGTGGTAATAAATATGTGACAATTATAAGGTTTTTTATGTAAACATTGAGTCGGTCCAATGATAGACTTAATGTTTGACTTGGTTTATTGTCAATATTTAATTACTAGACCAAGTGTACCACTTACAAGTTGATATTTCTGTCCAAAAACTAAATGTCAAATGTTGTGCCCGTTCTCTTGTGATGGGGCCACCATTATCAATATGGATTCCCATGTTAACACGTTAATTATGTTTAAATTCTCTATTCAATTAATCCAACCATTTCTGCAATATCTGCCAACATCAATTCCATTACTGTAGAGATGGCAATGGGCCAAGCCGAGCTGGCTCGGCCCTTGCCCACACGAGCTCGGCTCGTCCCATTTTGGCCGAGCTCCGAGTTTCTTTTTTTTTTTTTACTACTAAACCTAAAAAAAATATATAAATATATATATACATTTTCTAAAGAAATGTATATTGTTT
>CAIGRR010241565.1:0-17625 GCA_903798365.1 Fraxinus sp. 1973-6204 | reverse complement strand
GCTTGGGTCTAATTAGTTTTTAATTTAATTCTTGAGTCATTTTAGGCCACAAATAATTGTTAATTTATTGCTTATAAATGCTTTAAATTATTGTTTGAAATATTATGGTTCTAGATATCATGACATATAGATTTATTTGTGACATCGCTCGTGATAATGAATAGGGTGCATATTATTGAACGCCGATTTTTTATTGATTAATTTAATTTAGATTAAATTTTTCTGGATGGAAAAATCGTAATAATTGAACCATATGTTAATATGATTAATCTGAATGGTTGGTAATTAAAATCCATTACTTTAAAAATATTGAGTGGGAGAGGGTGTTTATTTAAATAAAAACAGTCTCATTTGGTCAATCCATAAGCAAAGTAACATGTTTGCCTCGTACCGGCATTGCAACGGACTCCCTATAAGAGGGCCGCATTGTTCGAGTTGTTTGATTGGATTTCTTTATGATAAGATCATCTAGATAGAATATAATTTGTGATCATCCTATAGATGGCAAAATTATTTTCAAGTATTTAGAGATTAAGACAAAGGTTATACACTCAAATTGGAATTATCTACAAACCTCCTATAGAGGCTCTTGTTTATAATTTTGATGACAAAATAAAATGATACTAGACTTAATATAGACATTTGTTGTTGGATATAATTGGTTTAGTGGAAGGGTCTCAATTTGATCAATGAACACAATGACCTTTCCTATAGAGAGACATGTTGGATCACAAGGATCGGGTTATCGTTGCATTATTGTAGTTAGATGGATCTACATATGCATTATATGCAAAATAATTATTCGCTACTTAATTTTAGTGTGTAATAAATGGTTATTTTTCAGCAAAATGTCTCTCGGTGCATTTTTCGTTATTCTAAAACAAAACCAGCTTGTCGGGGATAATTATGTGGATTGGAAACGTAATTTGATGTTTGTTCTTATTGCTGAAAAACATGATTTTGTGCTCGAGGAGGAATGTCCCGAAGAACCTAATGAGACAACAGGCAAAGCCAAGAGGGTTGTGTATGATAAGTGGATCGCTGTTGACAAGATAGCTTGTTGTTACATTTTGGGATCAATGTCAAATGTGTTACAGCAAAAGCTTGAAAGTCAAGAGACCTCTTATGACATACTAGAAATCCTGAAGGGCGTGTTTGGACATCAAAGTAGGAGGGCTCGTTTTGAGGCTGTTCATACCTTGTAGAACATCCGCATGAAACCCAGAATGCTTGTGAATGATCGTAGGTTGACTATGATTGCACACTTCAACGTAACGGAGAATCTGGGTGCAACTATTTATTAGGAAACTCAAGTTGATATGGTATTGAATTCTTTATCCGATATGTTTTCACAGTTTACTGTGAAAACTTGCATAAGATGGATATATCATTAACTGAGTTGATGAATGAGTTGCAAAATGTGGAAAGTGGTCTTAAAGGTAAGAATGGCCATGCTCATGCGGCAATTTCTAACTCCTTACGTTCCAAGCCAAAAGGCGGAGTTGGAAAGAAGAGGAAGAGATCTAACAAAAAATCAGATAGCAACAAAAAGCTCAAATAAGATGGCACTGTGGTCGCAAAGGACACTAGAGGAAAGACTGCCTTGATGCACTAGCTAAAAGGCAGGGAGCTGGTGAATTTTTTTTGCTAAGTCATGTTTGATGGTTGATTCTACAAATTCTTGGGTTGTAGACTCTGGAGCCACTAATCATATATGCATGTCTATGCTCAGCTTCAGGAGATCGGAGACTTAGTGAGGGCCAATTTAAAATTACCGTCAACATAGGAGCTATAGTTTCAGTAAGAGCAGTAGGAGTAGTTTACTTTTATTTCAATAGTGGCAGAAGTTTAATTCTTAGAGACTGTTATTATGTCCCGTGAATGAAGCAGAATTTGATTTCTGTTTCTTGTTTAAAGAACAATGTTATTCTATAAATTCTGCACATAATGTGCTTTATATTTTAAAGAATAAAGCTCCTATTTGTGCTAGATATATGAATAACTGTCTTTACATTTTAAATTGTGCCACGAATGAAATAAATGTTACTTCTGCAAACCATAAACAAATGTCTTATCATACTAGTGATACATATCTATGGCATCTTAGACTTGGACATATTAACCTTAATAGGATACAAAGATTGGCTAGAGATGGTCCACTTAACACACTTAAAATCGAACCATTGCCAGTTTGTAATTCTTATGTGAAAGGTAAAATGACCAAGAGATCCTTTCTATCGAAAGGACATAGAGCCAAAGAAATNGATACAAAGATTGGCTAGAGATGGTCCACTTAACACACTTAAAATCGAACCATTGCCAGTTTGTAATTCTTATGTGAAAGGTAAAATGACCAAGAGATCCTTTCTATCGAAAGGACATAGAGCCAAAGAAATATTAGAACTACTTCATTCTGATATGTCACACACATGAATACACATGGGAGAAGGGGCTATGAGTATTTTATCACTTTTACAGATGATTACTCTAGATTCAGATACATCTACCTAATGGCTCGAAAATCAGATGCTTTTGAAAATTTAAAGAGTATCGAACTGAGGTCAATTATCATTTGGGTAAGAGTATTAAGACACTTCGATCAGATCGATGTGGTGAATATATCTCGAGAGATTTCAGGACTATTTGACAGAAAATGGTATTGTTTCTCAACTAAGTGCGATGGTACTCTCCAATAGAATGGCATTTCAGAAAGAAGAAATAGGACATGGTTAGACATGGTTAGGTCAATGATGAGTTTCGCAACTCTACCTATCTCATTTTGGGGATATGCACTAGAAACAGTAGCATATGTTCTTAACTTAGTTCCTTCTAAGTCTATTCCCAAGACTCCCCTTGAATTGTGGAATGGGCGCAAATCTAGCTTACGTCACATTTGAATTTGGGGATTCCGGTTCATGTGTTGAAAGGGAAGGCATAAAAGTTGGAGTCTAGATCAGAAATATTCCTTTTTGTGGGATACCCTAAGGGCACCAGAGTATATTATTTTTATATAGTCCTCTTCTAGATAGGAAGGTCTTTGTTAGCACAAATGCAACCTTCTTAGAGGATAAATATATTAATGAAAGTCAGTCCAAGAGTAAGGTCATGTTGGAAGAAATGAGTGGGAGCAATTCCATCTCATCGATTCCTGAAAATCAACCTCATTACAGACAACCTTTGGTGTCAGAAATACCTAAACAATGTGATTTGAGTGGAGAGATGAGTCATAATCTAATCCCATAGATCAAATAAACGTTGAAGGTATTGAGAAGGTAATGGCATCACCTAATGGTCGTACCAACATTGATACAAACGTTACAATTCCAAATGAGGCCACAATTCGGGATCCATCGCCCCTTAGAAAAAGCCTTCATCATCAAACCACCTTCTCATTACTTGTTAGTTGAAGAGTCAAACCAGACGATCTCCACAAAAGAAGTTGATTAAGGAGGGTATGAATGATGCAGAAGCAGATTTATGGCAACAAGCTATGAATACTGAAATGGAATCTATGTATTCCAATCAGGTTTGGGAACTTTTAGATGCGCCGAAGGGATAAAACCTATCGGGTGCAAGTAGGTCTAAAAGAAGAGATGAGCATACGGGAAAGTGGAAACTTTCAAAGCAAGGCTAAGGGTTTTACCCCACGAGAAGGCATCGATTACGAGGAGACATTCTCGCATGTGACTATGCTTAAGTCTATTCGGATTCTCCTATCCATTGTAGCTCATTTTGATTATGAGGTGTGGCAAATGAATGTCAAGAAGACATTTTTGAATGACAATCTATAATGTATGTATATGATACAACCAGATGGATTCATAGAAAAAGTCTATAAGCTTAAACGGTCCATTTATGGGTTGAAGCAGGCATCAAAATCTTGGAAGAAAAGATTCGATGAAGTATTAAGACATATGGTTTTGATCAAAACTTTGACGTACCTGTGTCTATTAGAAGATACATGATAAAATTGTAATTTTTCTGGTACTTTATGTGGATGATATTCTACTTATTGGAAATGATGTGGGAGCATTATCATCTACGAAAGCGTGGTTGGCCCAACAGTTTCGTATGAAGACTTAGGTGAAACTAGCTATGTTCTAGGCATTCAGATCTTAAGAGATCAAATAATAGTTAAATAGCTTTATCTCAAGCTTCAGATTTGTCATGCAAGATTCCAAGAAGGATAACCTACCTTTTAGACATGGAATCTAACTCTCTAAGGATCAGTCCCCTAAGATTCCTGAAGAGATGAAGCGCACGAGTAGGATACCTTAAGCAATGGCAGTTGGTAGTCTCATGTATGCTATGTTGTACACTAGACCTGACACTTATTATGCTGTTGGTATGGTGAGTCGATATCAATCTAATCCTGGACCGGAACATTGGGTTGATGTAAAGCTTATCCTTAAGTACCTTCGGAGGACAATGAATTTTATGCTAGTTTACTCATCACTCCAGTGGATTATACAGATTTGGACTTCCAGGCTGATAAAGACTCTCGTAAGTCTACATCAGGATCATCGTTTAAACTTGGTGGTGGGGCCATTATTTGGAGAAGTATCAAACAATCATGTATTACTAATTCTACCATGGAGGCTGAATATGTGGGAGCTTGTAAAGGTGCTAAAGAAGCGGTGTGGCTTAAAAAATTTCTAATGGACATAGAGGAGGTGCCTGCATCTGTACAACCCTTAACAATGTACTGTGATAACAGTGGGCAGTGGCAAATACTAAAGAACCAAGGAGTCATCAGAGGTAAACATATTGAACGGAAGTATCGTCTCTTGAGGGAGATAGTTAGTAGAGGAGATGTGATTGTCAATAAAATTGCCACTGGGGATAACCTCGTTGATCCATTAACCAAAAGCCTATCGGTTAATGTTTTTGATGGACATCTGCAAGGCATAGGGTTAAAACACATGACACATATACTTTAGGGCAAGTGGGAGATTTGTTGGGTTGTGTGTCCATATAGTATAGTTTTACGGATGTAAAAATAACAATATTCTTATATTAAATAAAATTATTTTTTATTTCATTTATTGTATTTATTTAATTATTGAGCATGCGAATTAAAGTGTCCATGATCATTAGTGATAATATAAGTTGGGTACTTGTGTTGAGAAGTACAGTGTGACATAACTTATATTTTGATCATAAATAATTTATTCACTATATATGTATAAGGGTTGACACGTTGTACCGGAAGGTTGTAGTTTTATCCAATTCACTATTCGGGTTTGTGATTTGTGATTTGTCCTTATCACAGAAATAATTAAAGGTGACACTAGTACACTTGGAGTGTATTGAACGAACCACGTGTTGTGTATTTCATCTAAATCCCTTAACCTTTTCGTGATTTTAATGATTTTTTGATTCATTAACGTGTGAGATCAATTTGATTGGTTAAATATCTTGATGAGTTGGGAACTTGAGATTGTGCAAAATAGAGAACATGAATTCGTGTCGGGAACTGTAGCCCTAAAAATGGGTAGAGTGACTACTTAACTATTTTCTATTGAACGGTTAAAATCTGAGCTCCGTATTTAGCACGGTTAAATTTCGACATCTGTGATTTGTTCACACGACCGTTGAAGAAAATGGTACTTAAGTTAGTAAGAACAATTAGAGGGGCAAAAGGGTCATTTAGCGTACCTAATTATCGAATTTTGGACAGGGATAAAATACATATACATCAAGTCAGAGGAAAGTATTACAGATTTATTGGTTTCTGTAATCTTATATATTCCGAGAGGTCAGTCTTTTGTCTTTAGTAGAAAAAACAAAGACAAATAATTAGATTTGGTGATCTAGGGTCGACTAAACATAATCTAATTATTATAGCTTGGAAAATATATGTTCGATTAGGTCCCTATGGTAGCACTATAAAGTAATTGAAATTAATTAAGGTAATTATAATAGTTTTGGACTTAATTGAAATTACAATAAAGTTTTGTACTTGTAATTACTATAAAAGTTGTACTCTTAATTATAATTGTAATTTAAGTTCTTGGACTACACGTGTAATTAAATCTAAACTAATTTGGATTTTAATTAAAACTCCTACTTGGATTTTAAGTAAAACTCCTATTTGATATTGGAATTATTATTCTACATGGATTGGGATATCTTTTATCTCTATAAATAGAGATTAGATGGACATAAAAATCCTACAACAATTATAATGCATAATTCCATAGTAAATTTGGAGAAAGAAAAAAGTGAGAAAAAATAATATTTTCTTATTGTCCAATCAAAGAATTAGTTTCTTGGTTTATTTAAAAGAAGGTGCACACCCACCGGTGTAGTCTTGACTTTGGAGAATACAATAGAAGATTTGGAGGTTTAATTTAAAGCATCAAATTCTTGTAAATTAAAAGATTGGGATCCAAAAGGATGAAAGTTCATGATTCAGATCCAGTTCTAGAATTGATCATCGAATTTAAGTAAAGAATTAGTAATATACACGTGAACATTTAGACGATCTTGTTTATTGCATTAAAGATTTTTTTTTTAATTTCTAGATAATTTCGCTTCCGCATTCCAACAACAAAGTAAACTAGTCCTACTGCTCTGCCATGGTCTAGCTGCGGCCACGTGGAGTTTAAAATTACCGTCGGCACATGAGCTATAGTTTCAGCAAGAGCAGTAGGAATAGTTCTTCAAGTTCATTAATAATTCTCAAAGCACTTCGGATAAATAAAAATCTATCAAGTGCAAGAGGTTTAGTAACAATATCGACCATTGCTTTTTTCGCATTAATAAGTTCCAATGAATTATCCCTTTTGTGCATGATCTCTCAAAAAGTAGTGTCTAATTTCAATGTGTTTAGTGACAAGTGCAACGCTCAGAAAATTTTAGAATAAAATTTTATTTGTTTTATATATTATATTTTTAATATTTTTTAAAAAAATGAGGACTAAAATGAAATAGGTTTTAAATTCGTATATTATTTGAGTCAGATAATTATGTATTGGTAGAGTGATAAATGATGATTTTAAATCAATTCTTATCCAAATTCCTTATATACATCGTTTTAAATTCTAGTTGCATACAAACTCAATTGAGAATTTCAACTATAAATACTTTAGAAATTATCATTATTTCACCACAGAAAATAAAAAGAGCCACGGTAGAGAGAAGGAGAGGAAAAGTAGTATAGAAAAATGGAAGATCTTTTACGTGCAAGATTTTATTCTTTCCAACCTTTTAAAAATCAAGGTAAGATACTTTTGTGCAAATGATTTGTTTCCTTGTACTTTTATATTCAATAATTTATGCATGAATTGTCAGTAGACTTTCGAGTTCTTTATTAATAGATAAGAGATCCTACGAGAATTTAAGATGACCTAAGATGGATTGTCGCTTGGTCACCGATATACTCCATAAGAGAAGAGTGAAATGAAGTGTTTATTTTAATTGTTATAAAATTGTGTATGGGAACTGCACATATCTTATTGGTATTTTTAAATACTCATTCTTACAAAATTTTACGGGTTAGTTCGAGTCGATTGAGACTGTGATGTGATGGTGATGCGGTTGCAGGATGAATTGAAGAAATAAAAACATTAAGGGCCCGTTCGGTAGAGATTAAAATCGGATTAAAATTGAAAAACTAGTCGTTATTGTTGACTTTTATTAGACGAGTGAGACCCAATAACGGCGATATTTTCAATTTTAATTGGATTTTAATCCCTACCGAACAGGGCCTAAATTCTCCCGTTTTTAGATTATCACTTAATTTAATTAGGTTTTATTCCATCCATAAAACTTGAGCATAACAACTAGTAGTCGAGATATCGGCTTCGATGGTAGACAATGGAACGAAATTTTGTTTCTTACTAAATCATCAACATGCATCCGAATAGGTAAGTTAATGTTGGTGCCCTTTTGATACCAAAGACCTAACGTTTTAGTACCACTATGAAATTGAAAGACTCTTTTTACGGCACGAAGATGTGATACTTTAGGATTAGATTATCTGGCTCATAAGTACACACTAAATATAATATTGGGTCTACTAGTAGTTGAGTAAAGAAGGTATTCGATCATGCCTCGATATTTTGTTATATCTACAAAAGTATCTTAATCGTCTTTATCCAATTTTACTAATGAACCCATTTGAGTATTCATTGCTACATCTCCTCCATTTTAAACTTTTTGAGCATGTCCATGATATATTTGGTTTGACTTTGTATGGATCACCAGTGATAAGCTCTTTTGAGTGAGAAGGGACAACCTCCATTTCTTAGGTAGAGATGTCTCACTTTGTACTTTGGGAGATTTTACTTCATTTTGTTGCACATTTGCTTCTGCCTCATGTTGATCTTCAAGATTTTTAGGGTTTTCCTTGTTTTGATTTTGTATGTTCATTTTATCAAAATCAATCTCGAAACCTAGATCATTATCAATACAATTCTATTGATAAAGAGGATTAGATCATCCAATATTACATGCATAGATTCTTCATAGATTCTTTACTAGTAGATGAATATCCAAGAAAATTTCAATATCGGACTTTGAATCAAACTTTTTCAAACTTATTTTATTGTTCAAGATAAAACATTTACATATACTTTAAACTAACTGATATTGGGAACTTTAGGGGTTGTTCTCTTTGTATTTCACTTTTGTGTTTTGAGTTTTGAATTATTTTGTATTTTGTGTTTTGTGTTTTGAGCGTCTGTTTTGAAATTGTTGAAAATGCGTTCTTTTTGTCATTCTGAAAAACTGTTTCTCAAAACATAAAAATGGAAAATGCGTTTACTTTTAAATTTTGAAAATATTTTTTAATATTATTTTATTTAAGAAATTTGATTATTCAATAAATTTTAATAGATGTTAGTATATTATTAAATAACATATAAATTTTGAAGTGGTGAATCTTAAAATATTTTTTTCCAGATATAAGAAACACAACCTAAAATATATATGACAAGTCCTTGTTTTTGTTCTTGTACGTAACTTATGACCAGAATGAGTAAACATTTCTATTTACTAGATAACATGAATACGATGGATTCAGATTTTTACAAGTATAATTTATTTACATTTAGGTGATTAAAAATTGTAGTACACGCCCTAGCATATTATGGGAAAAGAAGAACAAACATTTCACTCCTAAAATCTAAAATGCCGAAATACACGTGCACACAAACATGTGCCAAACAGAAATAAATAATTATTGCTACACTTCTGATTTACAGCACTATAAACCATGTTGTATATCTCTATAAAACATAGGCAGCTCACAGTTCAAACTCATCTTCCAACTTCAATTGCTCGGCTGCAGCCTCCTCCTCTTCATCATCATCAACTTCAATTAGATAAAGAGAGCTGCACCAATTACCATGAATTTACACACTAACTGACTACATCAGTAAGCTAATCTTTTTCCATGCCGTCGTCGTTTCCACGTCGTCGTCATCTTCTTCCTCGCTCTCTTGCTCTTCGTCCCTGTCATCCTCGTTCTCTTGCTCTTCATCATCAGTTTTCTGGTTTTTACCAGACCCATGATTTCTTGAAATGACCAAAAGACAACATTAAAGAATCAAAGTACAAGCTACATGTGATTGAATGCAATCATATGTTTGTAATGAATTTATTCTATTATCGGATTTGAAAATAAAACAAGGTCTGAAAGGTAACGAAGCCTGAGATGGCTATAAATATGCCAAACACTCATCACAAAAGGGGACACCATGAACAAAGTAAACATTATCGAAAGGAGGCATGAAGATTTAAGCCTTCTTCCACCTTTTCGTTTATGTTCCACCCATCAACAAAGAGAAGAACGGAAAAATTATCCAGTCTACAACATACCAATGAATGACACTAAGGCTTACGGAATTCTGAAGCTGCAAATTGTAATTCAGACTTGTTTGCTTATTGACCAATTAAAGAACAATGTATGATCCTTTTTAAATTCCTGTCCAGATGCAAGATGACTGCTTTCTTGAATAATTGAACTTCATTCACCTGACTAGTTCATAGAAGTTTTTTAGTTGAGATTAGCATGCCATATTCACTGAATATTACTCCTTCAAATCACAGTCCCTCCTCGATTTTGATGAGTTGAAGTGTCAGCCTAGGTCCAATCTCTTGAAGCTTAACATCACTTTTATTAGAAACCCGGTTAACTCTACCAAGGTCAGTTGCAGCTTTTCCATCAGTCCTTGCTGCTTCTCGCAAGTTCTTGATAGACCAAATGATCGGGAAAAGCAACGCACAACAGCAAACAACTTCAACAAGCAAGAACACCTGTTTCCATGTTATCCAATCTTGACCATATGGTCCAGTCTCATCAATCACAACTTGAGCTATATTGGCAATCACCTGAAGTGGGATCACAATAATCAAAACCTTCTTTTCTTTATCTTGCAAATATGGCTTCAAGATCGACCATCCAGTCCCAATCAACACAATAAAAGTGAACAAAGTAATCTCCTTCAAGAAACTAAATATGTCAAATAACACATTCCAGCCATGAGCAGATCCAGTTCGCTTAATACAAGACTTATCCTCTGCCTCACACAGTACATTGAAGGCTTTGAAGATCACAACCGCAAGCATAAAGAAATGAATTCTAAAGGCAGTCAATCTCTTCTTGTACAAAATATTAATCCAAACAACAGCTAGAACAAAATACACAATAAAAAAGCAGCAAATAAACCGGTGGTAAAATTGTCTTTTCCTGAAGAATTTGGGTCCCCATATGCTCCATGTTGTATATCTCTATAAAATTCAAAATCTTGAAATCCCCATGAAGGCACCAAGGTTAAAATGCAAACCTTTATGTAAAATTGGCCTTGACCCATGGTTGGGCAAGGTGCACTAGGTGGAGAGAAGGCTAACCTCACGATCGTGGGACGGTCGGACGGCGCCGAAATTTGCAAAACTCGGACCCTGTTGCGTGGACTTCGCGACTGTCATTCTTCAGGGAAGAAATTCGAACATTGCAGGGTTGGAGGTGATAGAGGGGAGTGAGGTAAGGTTGTTGTTGGTGGAATCCGGCGGTGAGGCGAGGTTGTTTCTGCTGATTCTTCCAATTGGTGGTGGAATGATGGGAGGTGATAGAGGGGAAGTGAGGAGAGGTTATTTGTGTTGATTCTTCCAATTTTCAGTTTTGATAGGGCGCTTTCCGCATTTTCAACGTTTTCGAGTTTTTGGCTTGAAAACACTCTAAATGACTAAACGGTCGTTTTGAGTTTTATGTATAATTTTATTTTTATTTTTTTTGTTTTCAAAAATGCATTTTTGAAAATAGGAAAGAGGCATTTTTAGTGTTTTGAAAAATCGAAAACAAAAAACGACTTGAAAACGGCAAGGAGAACAAACCCTTAAGCCACTTCTTACATTTTACAATTCTGCCTTTATACTACTATAAACATCACATCTTTTGATGTAGTATCCTCAATAAGGCACTTAGAAGAATCAAATTTAATATGATATCCTTTATCACATACTTGACCAATGCTAAGCAAGTTATGTTTGAGGTTATCAAATTAATAGAACATTTTCAAAAGAGGCAGACGAAATGTTACCAATGTTTCCATTTCCAATGACTTTTCCTTTGGCACTATCTCCAAAAGTACTACATGACCTCCTTCATTTTTTCTTTTTGAAGCTTAACAATAAAGCTCGATCTCTGGTCATATGTTTTGAGTATTCACTATCCAAGAATCATTTGCTCTCTATTTTCTTTGGTACATACAAAAGTAATTCAATTTTTGATCTTTAGTACCCATACAACTTTGGTTCTTTGTTAGTTAGTGTTAGTGGACTTTTCAATCCGCTTGTAATTTCCTTCAAAATTTAGTATCTTTTTTATTGAAGAATTACTAGGTATATGTCCATTTTTATTGCAAAAATTACACGTAACATTTAAAAGAGGGGAGGTAGATGTTTTAACAAATTGTTTGCCAATTTTTTTTTGGCTTAATTAAAGAATCGTAATCCACTTTTCATTTTTCAAAGTCCTTTTGTATTCCAAAAGTTTCTTTAACTCATTTTCCAACAAAGATTTTTTTTCTTTTTGAGGAAATAATGATCTAAAGTAAATTTTTTAAATTCTTCAAGCAATTCATCATAAGAGGTAGATAACTCATCATTATAAACAAGTTTCATTTACCTTATTTTCAATAGTCAAGAAGCACGCGTTGGCAATTTCTTCGACTTTCATCTTCTTTATGGTCATAATCGTCATCACTATCATATGCAAAATCACATGTGCTAATACAATTAAATGCATTTATAGATAAAGCACAATAAAGTAGATTTTTGGCTCTAGCATTTAAAGATATTTTTCTTTTATCCTCTTCATCACACTCCTCTCTAGGTTTTGTAATGGTTTGATCCGGTTTGTCGTCAACCTTAATAATGTTTACGCACATAAGGACTATATTCAGTAACTTTCCAAATGTTATAAGCTATCGATTATTCATAAATCACTATTCTAATTTTCCAATAGTTATAATGAGTGTCATCAAAGAAATAAGGACGATTTGTAGAATGCCCCTCAAGATTTTGAATATTGTGGTTAGCCATTACTCAAAATTGTAAAATTTTAATTTCAAAATAAGCACTAGCTCAAATACCAATTGATAGAACTCTTCAACTAACTAAGAGGAAGTAAATTGGTTTGTAAAACTTTTTCGAAAAGTAAACTTAAATCAAACAAGTTAAGAACACCGACTGTAAGCAAATAAAAGCAAGCAGATCAAGCAAATAATAATTGAAATAACGATAAGTAGAAGGGTTGAGAGGATGCAAACAATATAATTTTTGAGGTTCAATTCAAAACAACGATCTAAGTCTTCCGTTACCAAACTCTCCAGAAAGAGCAAAGCTTTTTCACTATTTGATTGACTTGTAGAGCAATATAACCCTTTACAATGCTTTTGGTGACTTATAAACAAGGAACACTGATCCTCATACAATATTGAACTTTACGGGACCTCAATATGACCCACACTATTGAGCTTTACGGAACTTCAATACGACCCACACGGTGACTTACAACAAGGAGCACCGAGTTTTATACTATTGAGTTTCATGGGACCTCAATACGACCCACACGTTTAGAATTTACAATAACACACTCTTAATAAATGATATAATTAAATGAAGTAATAAGAGAGACTAACACTTCAATGAATAACAATAAATGATAGCTTTAAGTGTTACATAAAAAAAACTTTGATAAATATGATGATTTCAAAATTTGATTCAATCAATTAAAGTTTTTCAATAAGAAAAAGAAGAAGAAATATGTGCAATATAGATTCAAAAGTCTTCTCGAAATATTTCTCCCTTTTAATGAGTACTAACAATAAAATGGGTATCAAGAGAGAGAAGCGAAACGTTGATGAATATAATGATTTTTTAAGTTTGAGTCAATCAAATAAAGTTTTGATATAAAAAAGTAGAAGAATTAGATGCAATGTAAGCTCAATAATTTTCTTTAAAATATATCTCTTTTGTGAATGATAGAAATAAGTTACGTATTTAGAGATATGAAAAGCTTTGATGAAGATTGTAATTTATGAAGTTTGATTCAACAATCGACGTTTCTCGATACGAAGAAATAGATGAAATCAATGCCAATGTAAGTTCAAAGATCTTCTTCGAAATATATATCTCCTTTTTATGAATAATAGAAATAAATTAAGTACAAAAAGATAGGTGAAAAACTTTGATGATTAAAGGGTTTGAGTCAATCAAATTTTTTATATGAAGAAATAAATAAAATGAATGCGCATGTAAACTCAAACAATTATCTCAAAATATGTCTTGCTTTTGATACTCTTGAAAGTCTTTTGAAAAATGGAAAGAGTGAGGTTATTTAAAGAGTTCAAAGAGCAAAACTTTCTGAAAAAATGGATGAGCATCACGTCGACTGCCAAAACTTCGAATGACAAAAATATAGCCTTAGCCAAAAGAGTTAGAAGTTAGAATTGTCAAATTTTGAATCATTTGGTATTCTGATCGATCGCCACTAGTTGACTGTCGATTTCGGCCGATTGTTGTCGATTTTCCAATTTTGCTCTCGTTTGATCTTATTTGAATGTCTTGACAATTGTGAACTTTTGGAAAGTGTTTTTAACTAGTTTTTAAGGTAGATAATGCTTTAAAAATATGATCTAAGTTCAAATGACACCGTTTGATCCGTTTTGAATATTTTGACAAATGTAGACTTTTGGAAGGTGTTTTTCATTAGTTTTCAAGGTAAATGATGTTTTAAAAATACGATCTAAGTTCAAACATCATTTTGAAAATCAATTTTATTTTGATCAAACATTTTATGCAAGTGATAATCAAAATAACTCTTAATATACGAAATGATTTTTAAACTTTAAACATTCATTGCTAAAGATCAAAGTATTAGTATCTTTACATTTGAAATAAGAAGTTTAGTCTTTGATCTTGATCTTTCTTTGATGTTTGGCTCTTAAACTCTTGATCTGGATATTTCTTGATGTTTGTCTTTTTAACTTCTTGTTTGGAATGATCTGACTTCAATCTCAAGCTTCATTGCAAGTCCGGTTTTTAATGTGATGGTCTTGATCTTTTGACAATGATTAATCAATTTTAACATCGAGTGCTTTGAAGACTATCATTACTTAAAATCATTTGTTAGAAAACAATATTAATTTGTTTGTTATGATCAAAACATTAAGGATAAAATCAAGCATAGATCAAGAAATTATTGATTATTAATTCTATACTAACTTATCTAATTAAACTAACTATTCTAATGAGAAAATTATAAGAGCTTTTGTAAAATTAGGTTGAATATGTATGAAGACTTCAAATCACCTAATTATTTCAAATTAATACAAATTAATATCATGACAATATATATTTGTTCTTGTTTATCAACGTTTCTAAATGATTTAATCCTTCACCGTGTGCTTCATGTTACATTTGCATCGAGTTTGCTTCAAGTTTCACATGGAGCACAACAAACTGCATGCTTATGTTCCGTACCTACATCTCCCTTGTCCACATTCTTTCATGTTTATTATGGTGTATTTGGGCTTCCTATTATTCTTGTACATATATCTCTAATATTACATGGTTCATCATGATTGCAGGAAAATAGCTCGAAATGCAATGAACCATCGGCGATATATAAGGTTAAGGCTTGACTAGTTTTGGTCAATAAGCTCAAGTTTTTGGTATATATGTAGCTCGAGCTTGGTACTTGACCAGTTTTTGGCCAATAACCTCGAGTTTTTTTTTAATGTGTGAGCTTTGGTGTCGCTTGTGGATGGTGAGTACTACCCCCGTTCTTGACCTCAGCATAATTTGATTTTGAGGAATATTGGGTGTATTGAGGTCGGGGACTTGCAGCGACAGGCATATTAGCTGTGTGCGTGGAGCACGACCAAATGCTAGTTTAATGTACTAGCTGCATCGTAGAGCATGGCCTTATGCTAGTTTAATATGTAAGCGGCATGCGCGGAACACAACATTACGTTATTTAAATGTACTAGATACATACGTTGAGCACGACCTTGCTAGTTGGATGTGTTTGGGACAAGTTCTTACTGTCGAAACAAGTTTCAAATAACAAAAGACACCTTGGCCATATCTGAGAAAATAAACTATTTGAGGGCATGCAAGCCCAAACTAGAACCAAAAATAAAAATGAAAAGCTAAAAAGAAAAAACTACCTAAGTACGAAATAGAAAACCAAACAACCTAGATACCTAGGTGCGTAACCAACTACTTGTAATAAATTTTCAAGTTGTCAGCATTCCAAGGCCTCGGGAGTGGTCTTCCCGAGGTATCTTTCAGGCTGTATGCACCGCCTCTTACTTTCAATATGACTTCAAAAGGCCTTTCCCAAACAGGTCCTAGTTTTCCTGGGGATGCCCAACAGCTTCAGCCCTTCTAAGGACTAAATTACCAACCCTGAATCTCGTTGTCTTGACCTTAGTGTTGAAGTGCCTTGCCGTTTTGTTCTGATAACTAGCGGCCCTCTACAAGGCTTGTTCTCGTACTTCTTTGATTAAATCAAGGTGTTTAGTCGTTTGTTCCCAAGTATGGGGCTTGATCCTCCTTTGTGTTGGAAGGTCGACCTCAATTGGTATCGTGACCTCCACGCCAAAAGCTAGCATGAAAGGGGTCTCACCAGTTGCTGTCTTATAGGAAGTCATGTACATCCAAAGTATGGCGAGCAGTTCTTCGGGCCAACTACCCCTAGCATCCTGGATTCTTGTTCGAAAGTCTTGCAATATGATTCAGTTAGTTACTTCGACGAGACCGTTACTCTGAGGGTATGAGATTGATGTTAAGCGGTGGTTAATCCCGAGGTTGGCAGAAAAGTTTCTGAATTAAGAATTATCAAATTGCCTTCCATTATCCATTATCAGTACCTTTGGTATCCCGAACCTACACACAATGGACGGAAATGAATGATCTAAGCTTGGACTCTAAGATGATTGCCAAGGGTTCCGCTTCTACCCACTTGGTAAAGTACACCACTACTACAACAACGAATTTCAGTTGACCTTTTGCCAAAGGGAAAGGTCCAAGGATGTCAATTCTTCATTCCTCAGAATGTCGCATATGGGGATGGAAGTTAATTCTTTAGCATGAGTATGTATGATATTGTTGAACCTATGTCACTTGTCACACCTCTTTACATAAATCCGATGCATCATTCTTCATGTTAGACCAATAATACACATACCTAATGAGCTTGTAGGCACTTGCTCAAGCTCCTTGTGGAGGGACTTGAGGGTTTGAGATATCTGAAGTAGGGTAATGTAAAACTCCTGCGAAATAAGATTCATCCAATAATGTAGTACCTCGATCCTCTAGTCTTAATGCTTCTTGCTGCCCGGGGGTCAAATGGTAGGTTCCCGCTATTTAAGTACTCCAATATTAGATCTTTTTAAAAGGGCTCATGATCAATGACCATGACGTTTGGCATCTGTTTTATGCTGGTTCTTTTACCATCTTGATGTTTACCGTTCTGTCAAGCCCATCTATCCCCCTGAACATGAGCCTAGATAAGGTGTCGGCTTTTGAATTGTCAGCTCTGGCAATTTTAAAGATTTCATAACTCTTGAATCGTCCTCGAAGCTCATGCACATTTAAGCAATATAGACTCATTTTATCGTCTTTTCTCTCAAAAGCACCCTCGATCTAGCCGGCCGCTAGTTGTTTGTGAGTCGCTGAAAACTTTGATGTGCTCAAATTCAAGGTTATATATGCCAGTTCTAGAGCCAGGATGACAGCTTCATACTCTATTTCATTGTTGGTGGCTTTAAATTCGAACCTGAGCGCGCATTGGATCTCGTTAGTCTTGTTCGGGTTAGTGATGATAACTCTGACTCCTGATCCAGAGCTGCTCGATGCTCCATCTACAAATATTTCTAAGGTTGAGACAATGGCCTTGATCCTATTCAACAAGGACCTTCCAAGTGTACCGTTGTAGGCCATAGGAGCACGAGCTACTTGAAAAGTGGTGATCTACGTTACATGCTTCCCTTCTGATCCCAATGAGAGAGGTAACCCGACAATGCCTTCTGGAATAACGACACCACCTCCGAACCCCTGAAGGTGATTTTGACTGGCTTGAGTTGCTCAACTGAAATACCCATGAGAATG
>CAIGRR010241537.1:0-10009 GCA_903798365.1 Fraxinus sp. 1973-6204 | reverse complement strand
TTGATTTTTTTAGGAGTGCCGTCCAGTAGCCCGGCCGCGCTCTCTCCGCCACCGAGATCGCCGCCGCCTCCGAGATCGCCGCCGCCTCCGAGTTCCTCCATGATTATAACAGCAAACCCAAATTAAAATAGCCATTATCGGAGAGTAGACCCAGATTCCAATTCCGTTTTCAGTCTTACATTAATTTACTTCAATTTTGAGCCCATCAAATTCGCTCTCTTATGGATTTATATTTCCCTTCTTCTGGGCCCATCAAATCATTCCATTTTCAGCCTGAAATTCCCGTTGAAATAAGTTAGAAAATCAATTGGAAATCGACGAAAATATTTAAGAGATCGCTAGAAGATGCTGTAAAATTTGATGGATCTTTGGGAAAATCAATGAATGTTGCTCATTCATTGATTAATTTGGAGAAAAGTGAGGAAAATGATAATGGGTCTTTTGTAAATTTGGAGAAAAATGGGGGAGGGAGTAGAATGTGGTGGATGAGGATTGAGGAGGTACTGAAGAAGTTAATGGGGGTGGGTGGGAAGTTAATCGAAAATGGAGGTGGGGTAGCGTAGGGTGGGGTTGAGGAAGGAGATAGGGGATGGTGTTG
Organism: Fraxinus sp. 1973-6204; assembly: GCA_903798365.1. Taxonomy (NCBI): domain Eukaryota; kingdom Viridiplantae; phylum Streptophyta; class Magnoliopsida; order Lamiales; family Oleaceae; genus Fraxinus; species Fraxinus sp. 1973-6204. The sequence goes on along the minus strand of CAIGRR010241537.1, from coordinate 9,411 downwards.
GTGTTGGTGGTGTCGGTAGGAGATAGCGGTGGTGGTGCCGAAAGTGTTGTTTGGGGAAGAGAGGTTTTTTTTTTAATGAAAAAATTGTATAGTTACCATTTTGCCCTTTTTAATTTTGTTAAAATTGGTCAAAGTCTATTATTTCTTGGTCAACTAACGGCTAAATTGACAGAAACCGTCCATTGGGACCTCTGCTGCATATATTTGAAAGGTTTGGGACCTGTGATGGCACAAAGTGAAGATTGAGATAAAGTCTATAAAAAATAAAAAGATTTGGGACCGCTACTGCAATTTTCCCAATTTAAAATTCAAAAATTACCACTTCAAACTAGTAGCAAAATCCGTTTATAAAACCCTACTGACACTCCATTTTTAAACTCACAACATTCATTCTTTCTCTGTAGTTTCTCTGCTACCTATACTTACAATTTTTTTGTATCTATAGCTAATCCTAATCCAACTCCACAGTGCGTGAAGTTTTGTACATTCAAGGAGGCCAATGCGGCAACCAGATCGGGGCTAAGTTCTGGGAGGTGGTGTGTGTAGAGCACGGCATTGACTCCACCGGACGGTACAAAGGCGACAATGATCTGCAACTGGAGAGGGTTAATGTCTACTACAATGAGGCTAGCTGTGGGCGGTTTGTCCCAGGGGCCGTTCTCATGGACCTCGAACCCGACACCATGGACAGTGTCAGATCTGGACCTTATGGGCAGATATTCCGGCCTGATAATTTCATTTTTGGACAGTCTGGTGCAGGGATTAACTGGACGAAGGGTCATTACACCGAGGGAGCTGAGCTAATTGATTCTGTTCTTGATGTAGTGAGAAAAGAAGCCGAGAACTGTGACTGCCTACAAGGTAGTTTGTTATTACAGTGAAAAATAGAACTAAACAGAATATAGAATAAATGAATAGTAAATATTTATACTTTGAAAAGGAAAACAAAACTAAATCTTTTGACGTTTTAGAAATTTTTGAAAACTGTTTGTGCTTATAGTGACACTAAATCTGTAATAGTTTTGTACATAATATGCACTCATTGGCGCGTCACATTTCAACTGATTTTGACCGATTTTAGTAGATCGGGCGATTTTTGTTTGGATTTCCTTTTTTTTTTTTATTTAAACATTTTTTTATGTTTTATTTAAACAATTATAAACATAAATTTATTACACGCAGAAACACATAGACCAAATACGTTACACAGGAAAAATTGAAATTAAGTGCATGTCTATGGGAAGTATTTGTCAGGTCGTGTTGGAGGGGATGATAGAGCTTGAATTTATTTGGTTGAAGAAACTAAAATTTGGAACTGAAAAGCCAACTAACAAATTAAATTAAACCAAATGGGGGGCAAAACAAACCAAATACTCACCCCCTGAGTTTCCATCTAAGCATTGTTCTTGCAGGAAAACATGATAAATATAGAAGATTTAGAGCTATGTGTCTGTTGACTTAAATCAGCTTATTTATTATTTTAGGGTCTAATTGAATAAATTGATTTACAGTGTGTGTTTATTGCTCCGTAACTCAGCTGTTGTCTCATGTTTATTTTGAACTTTCAGGTTTTCAGGTCCGTCACTCATTGGGAGGTGGAACAGGATCAGGAATGGGAACTCTTCTGATATCTAAGATCAGGGAAGAGTATCCAGACCGTATGATGCTTACTTTCTCTGTCTTCCCATCCCCTAAGTTATCAGACACTGTTGTTGAGCCCTACAACGCTACACTGTCGGTCCAATAGCTTGTTGAGAATGCCGATGAGTGCATGGTGTTGGATAATGAGGCTCTCTATGACATTTGCTTCAGAACCCTGAAGCTCACAACTCCAAGTTGTACGTTACTCTTCTCCTGCCTTTTTATACAGTTAAAAAATTCACTCGTATACTGTTTGGTAAGTTAAATTAATGTGTCCTTGTTATTCATGAGCAGTGTGTTCGACGTCTATTATGTTAGCATTGTAGCAACTATGGTTCAATTATATGATCTTTTCTTTGTGATAAAAATCTAATTTTCTGGTTGCCCGAAAGATCATTTTTCCTCAATGTTAGATGATTTAATGCTTTCAGGATTATATAGTATGTTGTGCTTGATTTATACTTTTACTTCATTCTCAGATTCTTAGTTACACATATGTGAGCCCCATGGATTTTCTAGTCTATCATAGTTCATTATTTTCATGGAAGGTTTCTGGTCTTCATTTATTTGTGGATTTTTCTTGACCAGTTGGTGACATGAACCATCTCATCTCTGCTACTATGAGTGGTGTGACTTGCTGCCTTTGATTCCCTGGTCAATTGAACTCAGATCTTCGCAAGCTTGCTGTCAACCAAATACGACTATGGTATAACTGGTAACAAAAAAAAATCTGATGGATTTTCAATCTACAATTTACATGTCGGATATAACAATATATTTATATAAGCAAAAGCATCGGCAACTTACTCGAAGCAGGTTCTATAAAGAAGTGATTTGACTACGCGTAGAAGATATCATAGGCATATGCAAGGAGTTCATAAATTACTATGAAGATGAAAATACATTCCATAAACATGTCTTCCTCTGAAGAATCTCTTGAAGAAAATGAATATTATGTTGCAATGGAAAACAAAAACATCAACCATAACAATCATTTGCATCAAAAGGAAATCATATCAAGTATAGAAAGTCTCCGAAAAAGTAATACCTCGACAAACTTAAAACTTAAAATCAAGACTAGCAATTTTTTGAGTCAAATCAAATTCATCTCGGAGATACTCCCAAACCTTGGCATATTCGGCATCCTTCCAAGTTACATCCGATCTCAATAAATTAGGAAATGTACTATTATCAGGAAAACCTATAGAATGTAAAATTAAATGACTAAAAAAGTATACATGGCATACGATGGTACTTTGGAGTGAATACCATCCTTAATAAAATGAATGACAATTTTATAAAGATATTCATAAAAATAGACAAAAGTATCTTATCATTTCAATTACATTTTCGTTCCCTTCATCTAATATTACTCTTGATGGAAGCTCTACCAAGAAAATATATATTACACCTAAATAAAAGCATAAATATTCTTGACTTGTTCACAAGGCAAGAGATTTTGACCCAAACCAAGGTCTGAGTTTTGGTCGACTACCTGTTTAATAGCTTTCTTAGATTTTCTCCCCTCATTTTCTGTGAGAACATGGGCATCTCATATCCCTTCCATGGTTGCATTTTGATGTCTGTCCAATTGTGGTAACCAGTTCTTTTCTTATTCAGTACATCCTTATGATTCTTTTTTATGTGTCATGGACTCCATCTCTCAATCATCATGTAAATGTAATCCCAAAATAAATCTTTCAGAGTCTTGTATTACTAACACTTAACGAGTCTTGCTTGGTTATCATACTTGGATCTTCCATGCATGCAGGTGGGTTGGCAAACACAATGATGTTATTTGATCTTATATTTATCCATTTGCAAGATTTACGTGACTGTGATCAATTCTACACCATCAATTTGGATGTGGCAGTCTAGAAGTTTTATAAAAGAATACAAGATTGATTGTAGAATTTGGTTAGTAATTGCGACAGTGCTATTACTGGTTATTACAGATATTCACAAATAAGTAAAAATCTGTTTAAAGCACTTCCGTGAAGTATTACCTTTCAAAAAGACCCAACTTAAGAATAAATCAGTAAGATGGGAATTTTCCCTTCCAATTAATTGATAGACCTTTTTTCGCTTCATTTTCAAAGTTTCAATTCCCTCTATCCCATGATTGATGTCATAAAATTCTGCAACGATTTCATCAACTTGAAAGAGCATATATACAGCAGAACGAGATATAACAAATAAAGTTGCATTGTCATATAGGTGAAACATGAAAGTTGATAAGATACTTACCTGATAGACATAGTAGTCAAGAGTAGTATTTTTACTGAGAACACTACCAATGATGTGGATCCTCTCAATATTGAGGTATTGTAGCATTTATGTAATCTGACCTATTTAGCACCAAATGTGTTTAAAGTTGAGTTTTTTCTTAACTCTTACACTATTTTTTAGAAGCAATTCAAAAATTCATCACATTACAATGAGAGACAAATGACCAGGAGTGACACACAAACTATGTGCATCACATGCTTATAAATTTTAAAGAAAATATGCATCAAGATTTACCAAATAAAACACGTATTTGATTCTAAAATCCAGATACATAATTGAGGTAAATTCCTAATAACACCGAGGTAAACTATTCAGTATCTGATAGACATTTTTTTGTGGTGTCATTTGTCATTTATCATACTAAGTCATGAATCCAATGAGAAGGATCTCAATAAAATGTACAACATCAACTTTCTAATTCTCTTGGAATGGAGAGAAATGTCAATTTTGAATGTGTGAAACACATATCTTGTTTTGTTTTGAAAGTAAGAAATATAAAACTTCAAAGCCTTTGCCCTTGTTTGACATCCACTTTTTTCTCGTTCTCATTCTCATTTTTTTTTCTCTTTCTTCATTTCAACCACACATTATATTAATAAAATAATATTACACATAATCTCAAAAATTCTCCTTACTTTTTAACCACACATTCTTCCATTAATCACTATTCCAAATCAATTTTTTCTCCGAAATGGGTGTCAAACACACCCATTATGATCAAAATCACGACGGAGGTTTTGCATAAATCTAAGACCAGAATATAGAACATACCGTCCTTTCTCATCTCAGAGAGCAACCTTGAAGCGTGTCTTGTAACAATTTTCAAATATCCATCAACCTCATGATCTAGGATGTTGAGTAAGAGAATCGATCCATATTGAAAAACTATCATGTAACAACAATCACTCCCACTTAAATTAACACCCAAACCTTGAAACGACATTACACATTTAAAAGGATATGTTATGCATGATATCAAATACATTCAATCATGTTTTACCTAAAGAAATACTACGTGCAATATCTTTAATATTAATGTGCTCCGTACAAATGAATGCTTACTAATCTAGAGAAAAGAACATCCAAACGGTTAACAACACGACAAGTATACTCTTTAAACTGTTTATATCTAAATCAAATATATAATGACATCCTTATACATTGTTAAATAATACATCGATGACATATAAATTAATAAAAAATAAAAATTGCTTGCCAAAAATATTAACGTAAATAGAAAGAAAAATGAAACTTTCATTCTCAATGTTCAAGTTTCCAAATCCCAGAACCACGTAATTTGTCATTGGAGATGAAGGAATAATAAAGTTATGTTTATGTTGCTCCACCAAAGTCCTCAAATTAACCCTACAACAAAAGCATCACACATTCTTCATCGTGTGGTAAAAAATTAAATTATATACTCTCTTGAACAATCGTTATATCAATATTTTGCTCTTCACTAAAAAATGGAGATTTCGCATTGTCCAATCATTGGAACTAAAAACATTTCAATGTACACTCTTGGTCATTTGTCTTTCCTTGCAATGTGATGAATTTTTGAATTGCATTTCAAAAAAGTAGAGCACGAGTTAAGAGAGAACTCAACTCTGAACACATTGGTGCAACGTGGGTCAGATTACATAATGCTACGGTACTTCAATATTGAGAGAATCCGCATCATTGGTAGTGTTCTCAGTTAAAGTATTACTATTGACTATTATGTTCATCAGGTGATATCATATCAACTTCCATGTTTCACTTATATAACAATACAACTTTATTGGTTATCTCGTTTCGTTGTATATGTGCTCTTATGAAATCGTTGCAGAATTATGACATCAATCGTGGGATGGAGGGAACTTAAATTTTGAAAATGAAGCGAAAAAAGGTCTATCAATTAGTTGGAAGAGGGAATTCTCATCTTACTGATATTATTTTTAAGTTGGGTCTTTTTGAAAGGTAATACTTTCACGGAAGTGCTTTAAACATAACTTTACTTTTTGTGAATGTCTGTAATAACCAGTAATAGTATTGTGGCAGTCACTAACCAAACTCTACAATCAACTTTGTATTCTTTTATAAAACTTCTAGACTGCCACATCCAAATTGATTGTGTAGAATCGATCGCAGCCACGTAAATCTTGCTAATGAGTAAATATAACATCATTGTGTTTGCTAACCTATTAAACAAGTAGACGATCAAAACTCAGACCTTGGTTTGGGTCAGAATTTCTTGCCTTGTGACCTAATCAAGAATATTTATGTCTTTATTTGGTGTAATACACATTTTTCTCGGTACAGCTTCCATCAAGGGGAATATTAAATAAAGGGAATGGAAATAGATTTACGGTCATGCTTTAGTTTGGTAAACTGAATATTTTCTATTTTCAGAAGGAAACCTGAAAATGTGTGTTGGACATTTCATTGCTCTTTTCAATAGAATACAAGGAAGTTAGAAGATGGAACAACAACATGGGGGTCTTATTAGGTTAAATTCGTTAGTCATTAGAAATGCTCAATGTTATGTAATTGAAGTGATAAGATATTTGTGTCTATTTTATGAATATCTTTATAAAATAGTCATGCATTAGTATCGAAGATAGTATTCACTCCAAAGTACCATCCCATGTCATGTTTTTGTCATTTGCTTTTACATTTTATAGGTTTTCCTGCTAATAGTGCATTTCCTAATTTGTTCAAATCGATGTAGCTTGGAAGGATGTTGAAATGCTAAGATTTAGGTGTATCTTCGAGATAAATTTGATTTGACTCAAAGATTTGCTAGTCTTGATTTTAAGTTTAAGTTTATCGAGGTACTACGTTATCGAAAACTTTGTATACTTGATATATTTTCCTTTTGATGTAAATAATTGTTATGGTTGATGTTTTTGTTTTCCATTGCAGCACAATATTCGTTTTCTTTAAGAGATTCTTCAGAAGAAGACAATGTTCATGGAATGTATTTTTATCGTAATAGTAGTTTTTGAACTCCTCGCCTATGCATATAATATCTTCTAGGCATAGTCAATCACTTCTTTATAGAACATGTTTAGAGTAAGTATGTTTCAATACTTTTGCTTATATATATATAATGTTATATTCAACCTGTGAATTGTTGACTGAAAGTCCATCAATTTTTTTTACTAGTTATACCATAGTCATATTTCGAACTATGCTACTTTTTCCTCACATGAAGGAAATTGAATCTTATTGAACAAAACTCCTTATATCCTCGAATTGAGATTCCCTCGTTTGTTAGTTGAACTACAACTTTATTTCCTCCTATACATGTGTAAAAATTTGGTTTCATTTTGGTTTTATAATTATTGATTTGATCAACAAAGTATTGAATCTCGTCCTAAAGTATTGTAAATGGGATAATTTTGTTTAAACCTTATCAATCACAAATTTAATTTTTCGGAACATAAATTTTATATTTTGTCTGATATAAAATAGATAACTTTCATGTGTATAGCTGCTATCCGATTTTTATCNTATCAATCACAAATTTAATTTTTCGGAACATAAATTTTATATTTTGTCTGATATAAAATAGATAACTTTCATGTGTATAGCTGCTATCCGATTTTTATCCTATTAATGATGATCAAACAAATAGTTTGAAAGAATTTTTACGATATCACAATTTAATAAAATAAATCTTAGCAAGAAAAATATGATTTTTCCCCCTACTTTCAAGTGGCAGTTACCAAAAAAAGAAAGTGTATCATATAGAAATTGTACCAACTTGTTAGGGTTCATTTGGTATTAGATTTTTCTAAAAAAAAAAAATTCCAAAATTATTATCACTCTCGCAAGTGTCAACAATTGCTTCATTTATTAATTTTCTTTTTTGTACTTTAATTGACTACGAAAAATGCCTTGTGTAGTATGAATTCTCGTCAAGACACTAATTCGTGTTGATTAGGTTTTGTTTTGGGTAAACAAGACTGAAGTGTTAATAGTTCAGTTTTGTACTTCAAGCAACTACAGCATCAGTGTGGGCTTCACAAGTTCACATGTGCAAAATGAAGGTATGATCACGTCTTTATATATATAATAAATATGATTGTATCTTTGGATTATTGTAGTCAGGTTTGATAACCAAAACTAGCTCAATTTGAAAGTACACTACATGTTTCTTGTTTTATTAAGTATGCAAATACCATTAAATATATTCCTACTCAAAACCTCTAGTGCATGTAATAAATTTTTCATTTATTAATAACTAATATTAGCATAAAATACATTTGTCTCAGGACCAAAAACTAATGGACTCTTTTCTGTGAAGATGTATGCATTGAAACCTGAGTACCAAAGAGAGTTAGCAAGTCCAAACCTAAGAGGGAAGTTAATAGACCTGTCATCATCAGATGAGGGCATTCTCTTATTCGTCTTTTACCAAAATGCACTTTATAAAGCGTTCTTCTCTAGTTTGCACTTCCTCTAGAAAAATTTGTGTTTTTTTTTATTCATTAATGTGATCGAATTATGTATATATGCAGTCAATTTGGGCTATGTAACATTGCTTCCAATTCCATAAGTGCAGTAGAAAAACTGGACCATTGTTTTATGACATTGTGCATTCTCCTATCTTCTTTCAAACGAATTGTGTGTCATCACTTTTGTGCTTTTGGGGCGTGTTTGACAGTGTAAATGTTTTTATTACATCAAATATTTCATGTACAATTTTCTTATACAATTGGATTTGTTTAATTAATGCATACAAATCATCAATTCGTGTAACGCCCTAAATTCTCGGAACTCGAAGCGTTAAAAAAAATCTGCTCTTTATTTGACCTCTTTAATGCTAACCAAAATAAATTGTAAATAAAAAAAATTTGGATTTTGAAATATATAAAAATTATAATCGAAGATATATGTCCATTTAGACTTTAGAAAATTATGGTGTAATTTGATTTTTGAAAAACACCTTGAGAAAATTCAGCAACTTCGGTTGCACAGCAGCGAAAAGAAAAATATGTTTGGCCTAGTAAACATCGACTAAAAATTATGAAGTTTTAACTGAGACTATGAAATTCATATACGTACATCGTATAAAAAATTGGAGTCTCGAGGATAATGTTTAAAATATGAAAATATTGTTCGACTATCTTGGACAGAAAACTCGGACCTGACTTGACGCAGTCTACCAAAATGGACATAACTTTTTCTCTAAATAATATTTTAGCGAAATTCCAATTACACCTATTAAAGACTCATAGTCCTTTCAAACCCCACTAATATCACTCTAAAACATGCATTGTAATCTAAGTTATACCATTTTTAAATACGAGAACAGAATCTGAAATTCAATCCAGCAATAAATAAACTTCATGAATAATCTTTCTAATTTTTCTAAATTATAGTTGACATGCAATATATATAAAACTAGGCGAAACAGAAAGTTAAACATTTTAAAAGTGTTGTCTAAGTATTCATAAAAAAAAATTATACAAATGAAAATTTTACTAGAAAGTT
>CAIGRR010241515.1:0-16115 GCA_903798365.1 Fraxinus sp. 1973-6204 | reverse complement strand
CCCTCTTAGGGAGCAAGACTATAGTAGTAGCAGCAAACCCTGTGGAAGATAGTCGCCGTCAAAGAAATATAAGATTGCCCTATATACATCGTCCTGAATAATGTCCCAACAATGTTAGAAGAATAGGAAAGAGAATCCGTCTGGTCCTACAGCACTGTCAGCATCTATACTAAACACCGCCTCCCGAACCTCATGAATTAAAGGGATACGATTTATAACCAAATTATCATTCTCCATCAAAAGTTTAGGGATGATATCAGAACGAACGAAGTTCAGTAACTGTGTAGGAGAAGATAGAAGATCCCGATAGAATGCAATAGCAGAAGACTGAATGTCAGCAGGAGTTGCTAAAACAACCACTGTTTGCGTCCTGATGGACCTAATATACGATTTGATCATACGTACTTGAACCATCACATGGAAATAATGGGTATTGTGATCTCCTTCACAAACCCAACGTGAACCAGCTTTTTGCTTCCAAAAACCCTCTTCAATAGATAAAGTTTGATTCAAAACTGTCTGAGCACGATGTAATAGGTCACGATGCTCCGGTATAGGGTCTTTATCATAAACTATCTCAGTCTCATCCACCTTATTCTCAGTATCACGCACCCGTTTGAAAATATCTCCAAACACATGTCGATTCCACCAACACAAGCCATGTTTCAGCCTAAAGAACTTCTCCCAAAGAGCAACCTCCCCGTAAGATGTGTAGGGAGCGACCACTTCTGAGCGACAAATGAAGAGAAATCATGATGTTTAGTCCAAACGTTGAGGAATCTGAAAGGTCTAGGCCCCAAATCATCATCAGAAACTCACTGAAGTAATAAAGGCGAATGATCATATGAAGTCCCATTCAAGTGCCTCACAGTAAGCTGTCGACAGAAAGCGATAGCGGTAGAATTAATGAGTACCCTATCCAATCTCTTTCTGACTTTACCGTTAGGCCAAGTATACCGATTCCCAAGCAAACTAGCATCCTCTAAACCACAATCTAATATCATATCAGAGAAAGTAGTAGTGCCTCGATCACGAGTATTATGACCAGTGCGTTCACCATCATGCGTCTCCCCCAACTAACCAAGAGTCCTCCATATCAAGGGAAATGAGGTGAAAGCCCTCCCACAAATCCCTCCTGATAGTAATGTTACATGAAGCATAGACATGAGTCAGATAGATAGGATGCGCTAGTTTGGGATCTCAACTCTAATGTGAAGGAACTGGGGATGATCAACAATAACAGTAACGGTAGTACCCGTGTTCCAAAAAAATCAAATCTTGTTCGACTCATTTTGAACTCTTGTATCAAAGCGCAGATAACGTCGAATATCTTCAAATCTATGCTGAAAAACAAAATGCTCCAAAATAACCAAGAGATAAACCTGATGAAGTTGAATAAGTTTCTTCAGGCGTCGACGAGTAGCTACACTAGCTACACCTCTCGCATTCCATATGATGGTACTCATCTGGATGTGCGTGAGTAGGTATCCTGTGACCGACTCCTGATCACCATCCTAGGAAATGAAGTATTGACGGCTTTCGCATTTCTTTTTCGACTAACTGGGATAAAACCATCCTCATCGGTCCTACTAGTCATGCCTACCAGGTCATCAGCCGAAGAACGACAGTATGGACCTTGACGATGAACTTCAATATGAGAAAAAACATCGAAATCGAACTGATCTGAAGATAAGAAAACCTCCAAATTCTGNCCATCCTCATCGGTCCTACTAGTCATGCCTACCAGGTCATCAGCCGAAGAACGACAGTATGGACCTTGACGATGAACTTCAATATGAGAAAAAACATCGAAATCGAACTGATCTGAAGATAAGAAAACCTCCAAATTCTGTTGACAATGTGTAGGTGAAACTGACACTTCCAAACCAATCGAATCCTATGGCCTCTTCAACATATCCTCTAAAAGAGAGCAAAGTATATAGAACTACCAATCATGCGAGTACTTCTGATTAGATCCGAAGATTGAGCAACTGGTTGATCATCTAATGTAGAAACTGGTTGGCAATGATGACCCGCTTGAGTGGGAGCAATTGTCGTTATTCATTCATTCATGGTCCATCTGGATATGCTAAACAATAATAAATTCAATGATTGAACTTATGATTCAATAAAGTCTTTATTTCAATTGTACCACATATTTAGAAATTTAGTGTGTTTCTCTATAATTTAGTAGATAATAAACTACAATCAACAATAAAATTTCATTCTTTCACATAATGCAGTATTGACTCTTTTATAGTATCAAAATAATATTCTTCTAAAATATTGATATATGCTTGGTTATAATTACTCACAAGTAATAGAACAATATTTTTCAAGAATATTGATACATTTAAATTAATCATAATATTCTTTTAAAATATTAATATGTATAAATGTGTGTTTCTTAGGAATACAATGTATTATTTTTATTTCTTCTAGATTAATATATCAATATTTTTATGAAATATTAAAATTGTAATGGCATACTATTAATGAGCAAATAATATTATTCCTGGAACATTTATATAAGATGAGTTGTGCTTCTTCTAGAACATCAACATTATATTCATTTAGTACAAATACAATTTCTAATTATGCTTCTTCATGAGCACTAGTTAAATCAAAATATTTTAACTAATTTAAAACTTCACAAATATAATATATAATAGAAATAGAAAGACTTTTAAATGATAGACTTACTTGAATTTGAAAGCTTTAAAAAACTTGAATACATAAAAAATCTAATATTCTTCAAATTTGAAAATTTCATAATACTTAAAAATTCGCTACTGTTCACATAGTTATTTCTCACAAATGAACTGTTGGATTTTGATATTAAAAGTTAGATTTAAAGAGCAATGAGAAGTAAACTTTATGTCGAAAATTTCATGACGACTAGACCACTCAAAAGCTGAGTCTGAGTTATTAATGTTTGATCATAGATATCACAGGTTGTCCAGATTTTGCGAATTTTCTGCACTATTGATTTCAAATTTTCTCTCTATTTGCCAATTAGAATACTTGACGATTTATTTTACATATGTTTAATTTATCACTGTTTATACTTATTCGAGAGCAATAATACAATATTCTCAAAGAATATTGCAACAAGGAATGTTATGGTGTTCATGAGCAAAAATTAGTCCCTGTTTCACAATCATTATTTAAAAATTCTTTTTTTATTTACATACTTATTTTTAATTACACATTCACACAATAAAATATTTTGCACATAAATTCAAAAGTTTACCCTACTTTTTTAACAATACATTTTCCTAAAAATCATTATTCAAAACATTGCTTATCAAACAGGGGCTTGATAATTTTTTGGATATTAACCAAATAGAAAGTAACTTTTTCTTTAAATATAACTCAGAATTAAGCTGTTTAATTTCTTCTTCTTCTTTTTCTTCTGGAACACTAATAAACTATTATTAATCATATAACATTTGCTCTTTACAAGTAATATCATAATATTATTATTAAACTTTAAAAATATTTTTCTAGAATATTTATAGATTTGTGAAGTTGTGATTCTGTTAGAACAAACAATTTGTTTTCATAAAACGTTTCATATACACAATATCTCGGACGTATTATTTTTTTCAAGATATGTGCTACTCCTCGAAATTATTATTATTATTATTATTATTATTATTATTATTATTATCATCATCATTTTTTTATTTAAAAATGATGGTACGATTACTTATTGAAGAGCAATGAATCAATATTCTTCTGAAATATTGAAATTGTAATGTTATGTTTCACCAAGAACATCGACATGAAACTGCTAGAATATGATATGCACAAATATTATACATTTTCAAAGTAATAATCCAATATTCAAATGCGGCCATGAGGGTGCTTGAGTTAAACGATCGCACAGGGCTTCAATATTGTAGGGGCAAAAAAAAACTTGTTATAGGTGTTTGTATATGTATAATTATTGGTGTCGATTGTCCACTTGTTAATTATTATTTTGTGAATTTTTGGTTCTATAAGGTAAGTTTTTTGTTATATAAAAAGGGCACCATTTTGAGTTTTTTTATTGGTCAATAAATTTTTTTAATTACATGAAAGGGGCATTATTTTAAACCGTTGCACAGGGCACCCAAAATCTCAGGGCCGACCCTGCCAATATTATTATTAGATATTGTTATGTATGAATTTGTGTTTCTTTAGGAGAAACAAAATAATATAAATATGATATTCCTTTTCAAGCTATGTTACAATATTCTTCTGAAATATTATTAATTTATTAGATATTGTTATGTATGCATTTTTGTTTCTTTAGAAGCAACAAAATAATAAAAATATCATATTCCTTTTCAAGCAATGCTACAATGTTTTTCTGAAATATTGAACAAAAATAAAATAAAATTACGTCAACTAAATATTTATCTATCATAAATTAGTATAGTCAAATTGATATAATCAAATCAAACAACTATAACTCTTTATTTGTAATTTAAAGTTAAAAAAAAAAACTGACATTTTCTTTGAACAAAAAGGGAAGAGTTTCTTTGTAAACTCAATTGGATATAATTTTTTTACTTTCTTTGATTGAAGGAAAAAAACCTCAACTGGCTAGAGATTTATAAGCAGAAAAAGAAATAAGCTGTCTAGAATTTCATTCTGATAACGTATTATAAAATAGAGAGAAATATAAAATAGCAATAGACTTGTGTTTATTTCATTAATAAACATATAATTTACAACAAAATTCACTTTTTATGAACGTTTTTGGTAGTGCTTCTTCAATCTCGGTAATTAATGTTGTCAATTAAATTCAAGTTAATTTCGATATATTCTTGTATGTACAAATAGTTTGATACCTTTTAAAATTTAAACCTAATATATTATCTTTTATAAACATAAAACTGATCATAAATTATTCTTCGTATTCTTTCATTGTTTCAAACTCCAAATCACATTTGCAAAACTATCTCAACGAAGTGCTCAACAAAATGCTCCACACTGAGAGTTTGGTACACTTGAAATATTCAAAGAAATAGAAAATAAATTATGATCCACTCAAACCCGATAGAAATCATTGAAAGGTAGACTTGTAACCATTAGACCCGTGTGAAAACTCATGAAAAGTTGGCAACAATTGCGTCACACAAATTAGCAAATTATTGGCACACGGAACTCCATTATTCCCAATGATAAACATCTATATCAGATGGAAAGGTCCAATTTCCCCAGCCTGAAAGGTCGGTCACTTGTCTAAAAGGTTAGAATAGCATATGTAAGTGTACACGTCATGCGCGGTTATGTTGTCGGATAATTAATGACGATAATAGAAAACAGAAAATTCAAGGAAATAAAAGCCTCTTAAATATGGATTTGTCCAATTTGAAGGATAATTGAAAATCCGCCTCTTAAAATACAACGCTTTTATCCAAGAGTTTACATGATACTGTAACAATCTTATCGATCGAAGTTGAATTATGATTGTACTTTTTTTTTACGAGAATAACAAGATCTGAAAACTTGAAAATTGGAACAATAATTAAGTACTACGTCAAGTTTACATTACAAAAAAGTAGACATTATCTAGATCAAAAAAGTCTCATATTTGACAAATTTTGTTACTATAATAACCTTAGTTAGATAAATTAATTATAACCCATTTAAATAAATTAATTAAACATAAGAACCACCTAAAAAGCCCTCAAAGTTGGCAAACTGATTACTAAAACATTTAATAATCCCACTTGAATCTACTTAATGCCAACATATTCAACGCTTCTAAGTTTGAATTTCAATAATTGTACATTTTACAAAAATATTTTCATCACATAAAGAAATTCATCAAATTATAAAGTATAAACCAATTTTCTTATTGAATTATAGTTATTTTTAATTTTCTAATATGCTTCTATTTAATATACTTTGCTATCAAGAAATATAAATTAATCTTATTTACCTTGTTTGAGCCCAATTTTGATAAGAAAAATGTATTTTTGAATAATGATTTTTGGAGAATATGCGATTAAAAATGTAGACTTTTTCGATTTACGTGTAATATTATTTTATTAAAGAATGTGTAGTTGAAAATAAGATTTGAATTTTTTGATAAAATGAGGCTCAAACAAGGAACCATTATGTAGTATATTAGGAAAAATATAAGAAAAAACTATATTTTTAATTATATTATTTATATTTTCTTAATTTGTAAGAAAATAAAAAATAAATCTATTTTTATGAGATGAAGGTTGGCCTATATTGAGCATTAACGAAACAAAGAGAATTAATAATATATAATGCCGTATTTAATGTGATAATGAACATTAATGAACATAAGACAAAAAAATCACTCCTAAGTTTCATAGTTTGTTCAAAGATTTTTGTGCTCTTCAATTTTCCTAACGTGCAACGTAGCATAAGTAACATTATTGTCGACAGCTTTTATACTTTAAAATATCACTCATATCCGCCTGAAATCTTCTACCACATGGAGGTGGCAACAATACAGTCAGATCCCCCACTTATAAAATAGCTTTATCTTCACTCTTGCATTATATGCCATTCGTTCAACATTAAAAAAAATCTCTTTTCTAGAAATCTCAGAGAAGAGAAAAAACAGTGTTCTTTTGGTCTAATCATGGAGAAAAATGAGGTTGCTGTTGCTAAGAAAGAGCCTAATTACAGAGGAATCAAAGCCATGCCTTTTGTTATAGGTAAATATCCACAAAAAGAGTCGAAATCTTAGCTTCATGTTTTGTTATTTCTTGCTAAATCTGGAGTCGCATTTTGTCCAAACTCCCCTCCTCGGATATAGAAATTTTTTGTGCTCTCTCGATTAGGGTTGAATATAGTAAATGTTTATGAATATTGTGAAAAGTTACACTAATTTTGAAAAATGCTTGGAAAACCTTGCAGGTAATGAGACATTTGAGAAGCTGGGAACAATTGGAACATCTTCTAACATGTTGGTGTACCTTGGTACAGTATTCAACATGAGCTCTATTTCTGCCACTAATCTCATCAATATCTTCAATGGAACTTGCAATTTTGGAACATTGTTTGGTGCCTTTCTCTCAGATACTTATCTAGGCCGATATAAGATTCTCGGATTTGCTTCGATTTCCTCTTTCCTGGTATAATTTCTGTTCATAATCCTTCATTCTATGAAGTAGATTCAATGTAAATTTGTTCAAACTCGAATAATAGTCGTGTTATTACAGGGGATGCTTGTGTTAACATTGACAGCAGCAGTTTCAACTCTCCATCCTCCTAAATGTGGAGCAGAAGAGAGTAGCAAATGTGTAGATCCAACACCATGGCAACTCGCGTTCTTGTTTAGTGCATTCGGACTGCTGGTAGTCGGGGCTAGTGGCATAAGACCATGTAACTTAGCGTTTGGAGCGGATCAATTCAATCCCAATACAGATTCAGGGAGAAAGGGAATCAACAGCTTTTTCAATTGGTATTACTTCACATTCACTTTTGCCATGATGATATCTCTGACACTCATCGTCTACGTTCAATCCAACGTGAATTGGGCTATTGGATTGGGCATTCCCACGTTTCTGATGTTCTTGTCATGCGCCTTCTTCTTCGTTGGTAGCAGAATTTATGTCAAAGTATTGCCAGAAGGCAGTCCCTTGACAAGTATAGCTCAGGCACTAGTTGTTGCATTTAAGAAGAGAAAATTGAGTTTGCCAGAGCAACCTTGGAGTACTCTGTTTAATTACGTCTCACCTAATTCAATCAACTCAAAGCTTGCTTATTCTGACCAACTAAGGTAACAATCTTTGGCCTGTGGCATTCACTTGTTTCATTGAATCACAATGTTAACTGTTAACTGTACAGTCTATACAGCATACCAAACATTTCGTTCACATAAGGAACTAATTAAGCGTCTCATAATTCAGGTTCCTAAATAAAGCAGCAATCATCACAGTAGCCGATGAAATCAATACGGATGGATCTGCAGCCAATCCATGGGGTCTTTGCAGTATCCAGCAAGTGGAAGAGGTGAAATGTGTGATTAGAGTAATTCCCATATGGATTGCAGGCATGATATACCATGTCGTCCTAGCACAAATGCAGACATATGTAGTATTCCAAGCCATCCAAAGCAACAGACACCTAGGAAGTGGCAAATTCCAAATCCCAGCAGCATCTTACATTGTTTTCATGATGTTGAGCCTCTCAATTTGGATTCCCATTTATGACAGGCTCATCGTCCCTTTACTCAGACGAATCTCAAGAAAGGAAGAAGGCATCAGTCTCCTCCAGCGAATCGGGATTGGAATGGTACTTGGTATATTCGCAATGCTTGTATCAGCATTAGTCGAAAACCACAGGAGGACGTTGGCCTCAACGCATCCCACATTAGGCCTCGTGCCTCGAAAAGGCGCCATTTCGTCCATGTCCGGTTTCTGGTTGATACCTCAGTTGGCAATAGCAGGAATTTCCGAGGCATTTACCGTCATTGGGCTAATCGAATTCTTCTACAAACAGTTCCCGGAAAACATGCGTAGTTTTGCTGGATCTTTCCTGTTTTGTGCAGCTGCAATGGCGAGTTATTTGAGCAGTTTCTTGATATCAGTCGTTCATCGGACAACGAGAGTGGGGATAACAGAAAATTGGTTGTCTGAAGATCTTAACAAGGCGAGATTGGATTACTTTTATTACCTGGTTGCTGGTCTAGAAGTGGCGAATTTTGGATACTTTTTTATTTGCTCAAAGTATTACAAGTACAAAACAGCGGAAAACAGCACTGCAGATGTTGCTATGGAGGAATTACAATCTCAAAAGCCAATAATTTAGCTCGGAGTCGGAAATTTTGACGAATTCATCAAACAGCACGAAAAACGGTCGGCAGGTGAATCTCCCATGGTGCCGTACTGGATATGATTAAAGAAGTTAAATTGTCATCAGATTGTATTATGGAATACTGTAGTGTTCAAGAAAATATATCTCAAATTAAAACAACAGCAAGTGTACGATTGGTTAACAAGTAATAAAATGAATTTTGAGTCCAAGTATCGTCCCACAAAGGTTAATTAGTTCAATTTAATTATCTCAACCTTAATCGAAACATGAATAATATGATGTATTTGTTGTGACAAATTTATGAATAAATTAATATACTTATGCAATTATGAGTAAATTAATTAAACTAAATGCAAATTATTCTAAATGCAAATTAATGTGTAATAAATGACAAATGCACTAGGATCCCGACATGCAATAATCATTTTTAATCTTAGTTTTACACTTTGACAACACGATTGAACTTTGACGAATTAGTGTCATATATTATTTAACAATCACTCTCGAGTAATGTTAAAACTACTCTTATATATGACCCGACTATATTTCTATGACGGGTGCGAATAAACAAGAATGCATGAATTTTTATCAACATTTCAAGATTCACATAGAGTATAGTGGTATATTTGTATCTCCTATTTATATAAGTCGAATCTATTTTCCTTCTTTCAAATGCATAAAATAGGTCATCACATTCACACAACACCGTGCATAATAAATGTGGAGAAAATAAAATCATACAAATCATTCAATATTCAAAAACGTGTTTTTAATGTCAAGTACGTAAAACTAAAGATCAAAAATTCATATTACATGGTTCATCGTTCTCCTAATACAAAGAAAACTAGCCTATTATGTTAATAAGAAGAAGAAAAAAAGATAATTGAAGAATCTACATAACCCAAATAAATCTTAAATTGAATCTTCGAGTTTTGGAGTCGATCTTCGTGTTCTTGCCTCCTTCTATGCTCCCAAAATTTCTTAGAATATGTCATAATGCGTGATACCAGTTCTGGACGACCCTGATTTTTTAAAAGACACCTAAAATTGTTTTCATAAGAGTTTTATTCAAATAAGGAAACAAGAATTTTTCCTTCGAAAATGTACAATGCGACCGCATAGATCAACGAAATTCACTCTTTCAATTCCCTGAATCTAACCATGCGACCGCATTGTTTAAAGTAACATCCACAAGTTTCGTTTTAGTCCCCGAACTCTGTTTTCTCGTTTCTCAATCTCTTTTCTTACTTCTTCTTCTTCTTCCACCACTTTATTCGTTTGCTCAATTGGTTCTTGATTATTTCACTTCTTCGTTTCTTCTTCGGGGTCATCTTTCGAATATTTGCTCTTTGATTCCTGAACTTTAACTTTCTTCCATTTTAGTCCTTTTTGCTTCTTTTTCTTAAATTCCACTGTGTTCATCAATGTTATTCTGCAAAACATAATTTATATAGAATTAATCCATATTTCAATATATTTTACCAACAATTGTCCATATTTTGTGCCCTAAATAAGTGTATATAAAGCACTTATCAAATCTCCAAACTTGCAATTGTTTGTCCTCAAACAAATTGTAACTTAATTACAAACAAAATATGGTTTGACAACATGTGTCTCAGGATTGGAATTTAATAATGAACATAATGTATAGCTTCAATAGTATAAAATAAAATCAATCTTTGATGCAGTAATCGATTCTCCCAAAAGTTCACAATCTCCCCCTATTATATGTATAACTCAACAAGGTGTGTGTAAACTTATGTAAACATATCAAGCTCATGATTGGCTCAACTCCTAACCCGTAGTAGTCAAATATTTCCTTTCTTCTTTCGAGAGATGCACATCCCTCAAATTTATTCTTTTCACTTAATTTTCCCAGGTGGATTCTAAGTTGAACTATTTAATTCTATTTTTTACCCACTCTTAGTTTGGATGGATCTTACTATCACTAGTTCGCATTTCAACAAGTCGAGATTTTCCTATATTTTTTACTGTCTTAATCTTTAAGACTAAACTAAATTACTTGCATCGTATCAAAGGTATAATACTATCAACCAAATGTCGTGGGGCTTAATTAATGTAATTGTGCTTCTTCTCAACAGTTATTTTTTTTTCCTTTGGAAACATCTTCCTATTTGCTTTCTATATAACCCATGTAACGAGTTTTAGGTCGATAACTCCCAAATCAGATGACTATAGGGCAACAAATTTTAAACCTTTATAGGCTTATTCACTTAAGTTATACAGGCTCGAAAATATGATTTTTATTCACACATAGATTAGTGTTATGCCCTTTTCTTTCAGACATTCAGCCTCTAAAACTAGCTCCTAACTTAAGACTTTCACATCGCCGTCTTCGTCTCATTGACTTTAGACAATTCACATAAGGTAATTTCATGCGCGAAACCCTACTTATCTCAATGTTCCCTTGTAATAGCTAAATCACCTCCAAAATACTCTATAAATGAATTATGGTTAAATACAATAGAGTTATTCAGGTTTAACTTACTATGTTCAGCTCTTCTCTAAGTAATGAGTCAAATCACCTACTTAATGTTTAAAACATGAGTGTCGTGCATAAAGAATGTCAAGTTTCACATAAACAAGTATTAATTAATCCAATCACGCAATATTTCCACCATTTATAGCTCATACCTCTTCCAATATTTAATATCATTGCCGGCAAGATCATCAATCACATACAAGCACACAAAATAATAAGCAAATACTAGAAAATAAATAAAAATTACTACTAAAATTTTATTTATTTATTTTTTCACACAAAAAGCAATAAGTTATACAAAAATATTGATGAACGACCAAAGAATCATTAAAGTTCTGTCACCCCCAAACTTATACAAAACATTGTCCTCAATGTGTAGCAAATTTAGTGAAATACAGAAAGTTAGGACAGAAACAGAATTAGGTACCAAAATAGAGGTAACGAGTATTCCCCTGATCAATAAGAATGTGACGGTGAAGATGGTGGAGGAAAAGTAGAGCCAGATGCGCCATCTATTGAAGATGGAGATAGTTGTGCAAGAATCTATCGTATCAACTCGAATTGTTGGGCCAACTCGGTATGTAAGCCTCTCATCATTCCAAAACCCTAGTCAAGCTGCCCCTGCATACCCTGAAGTAGTGTTGACCGCTCCTGAACCTCAGTCTCAATGTTGCCTAATTGGTCGGTCACACATCTCATTAGCCCTCAGATGTATACCATCAACTCTACCCACATAAGTTTTCAACCTTCCATTCAGGATCTCAACCTCTTTCCTTGTAGCAAAAGATTCCTTTTTGGCAATAGCAGTGAAATTCCTAGTGATCAACATATCACTCCACACTGTCTGGATATCCGCTCCCAGGGCTCCAACAGCCTGCTGAAAACTTTAAATATCTTGACTAGAGTCGGTCATAGTAGCGAACATGTGTCTCGGCAACTGTGTATCGACATCGCTAGGTGATGGTGGAGCCAAAGGCATCTTAACGTCATCGACTATCTAACCCTGCTCAGTTGGCAGCTGTCTAAGGTACTCTCTCTTTAAGCACTCTCTATGCTTCTATTGAGCTCTTTAGTTAGCCTCAAATGTAATGCGCTTAATAAAAGCATTGGGTTTCTTTGGAACCTCACCGAATAGGATATTGACCCATGAGTTCTTGCAAATCCCACTGATTAGACTCGAGAATATCAAAGAATGATGTCGGTCCCCCAAATCCCTTGAGAATGAATATGCTCATAGATGAATGACGCCAAGTCAATCTTCTGGCCTCTCACTAAGTGGTAGATGAATCCAGCCTTGGGATCAGTGAATGTTATTCGAAGAGTTGTAGGCTTAATATTGTACCACATAAATAGCCACAAGATAGCTATTGAAGGTGTAAGCTCAATTTGATGTCATTATGGAGTTTGCAATGGCCAAGCATTCTCTTACACAAGCAAAACATCCCCCACTTCATTCCAATGGAAGTCACCTGGAGTTGGGACAACATTATCCTAGGTTAGCTGATAATACTCATGTATGACCTTTGGTGAGAATATAATCCACTTGACTCTCACTCATGTCTGATGTAAATGCTCGAAGCCAGGGGTGTCTATCTCACTATTGAAGTTTGCGTAGAACTCCCAAACAAGTCCTTTGTATATTGGGTGTGGTCTTTCCACCACTTTGTCCCATCCACAATCCTACACTAAGGTAATGATCTCAAACCATAGGAAGTCCTCTAGTTTAACCGGCCTCTCCATAAGTAATGCCCAGTGGCTGACGATATCAGAGTATGACTCTTGATTCAAAAACCGTCTTATACCCTCGTCATGTCCCGGAGTACGAACAATACCAGAAGTAGAGGCAACTTTCTCCTTTCCTTTAGCAGTTCACTTAGGAGGCATCATGCAAACACAAACAAAATTAAAAGTATTAATCTATCAGTAATGCATAAATGAATGATATGTCACTTCAAAATAAGTTAATATTGCGAGTAACTAAATCTCCCAAACTTATGCTGAAAGGTACGTATACAACGCTCGCACTCAATGAATTCAAGTAACGAAACCAACAAAGCATAAAATGATGGGATGCTGCCATGCTTGGCTAAACATGTAATGAAGCATGGCAGAAACATGTAATGAAGTATGGGTATTATCTAAAAAATTCAAAGTGAGGTTCACAAACCCAAAATCAACTCAAACAATAAAAAATTTTCATTTGAAACCATGATCTACCAAGGAAGTTCACTTTCAGGTATCGTCGAGAAAAATCAAGATTTTCCCAAGCGATCTTTGGGCATATGAAAAAGGACATATTGGTCTTACAAATATTCAAATTTGATGTCAAACGGATGTCATTTGGATTAGATGAGGGACGGGCGAACTAGATTATGTGAAGTGTCATACATGTGTGTCAATTTGGGTTTTGTTGTTTTCAACTACATTGTTCAACGAATGTCAACATAAAAAGCAATCCAAAATATATATCAACAATGTCAAATGTTAAATTAACCCGAATTCAACACAAATGTTCGCATAGGTAATTTATCAAACACCTAGTAGGCATTCTCGTTATTTGAACATTGAGGGGAAAAAGTTGAGTTCAAATCCAACCAATATATTCACAATTCAGTCCAAAACAATTCCTCCACAATCTACCTAATCCCCATACTCCTCAATCAATCAACTTTAGTCACAAAACAACAAAAACTCCATTTGTATGGAAAGACGGCAAAGAAAGATGTTGAATAATTGAAGATAAAATTGAGACAAGTGTGTGTGATTGATGTTGTCTAAAGTGGACGTGTATGTTGAAGAAGGGTGTGTATGCGGTCGAGGAGTGGTCGTGTGTGGTAAAGAAGATGAAGTGTCATGTGTGTGGGTGTGGGTGTTTAAAAATCTGTTTTGATTTTTTTAACGCTATGCGACCGCATAGTGTAAAGTAAAGTAGTCGTATAGAACAAAGATTTAGGGCCAAATTAGGCCATAGTGTATTAGATGCGACGGCATGGTATGTAGAACTATGCAGTTGCATAGGCCACCAGAAATGAGGATTGTGCCTCGGGGGATTTGTCTGTTTCAACATTTTTTTTATCATTTAACCATCCCTAAACTCCTGGACCTCGAATTTCGTACCAAAAAAATTAAAATTAGTAAGTTAAGCATATGAAACATTGACAATTTAAAAAATCACTCTTCTCCTCTATTTTTTTTTTCAAAATCTCGATTTTCCATCTACAACTCAAATCGACTTCCCACTGCCCCCAAAACTTGTAAAAACACATTACAAATTGTATGGGGGTGTGTGTATGCCATGAAATTGGTTCTGAAACCAGTTTTAAACTCGAAACACTTATTGATCTAGATAAAATTAAAAAAATATGACTGTATTGTCTCGAAATGCATGTTTTTCACACCGAATCAACTAAGTAACACTCCAACACCTCCAAACTCATGCACAACACCTTTTCACTCAAGTGTTTGAAGATGAAAAATAGATTTTCTCTTTGAGAATTCACTGCTCCGGTAAGGCTTCATTCATTTTCCATTAACTTTAAACATCCCTTTGCTTTTATGAGTGGTTTCTATAGCCCTATATGGAAATACCTTGATAATTGTTTATGGACTTGACCATCTTGACCTTAATTTTTTGAGAAAAAACTCAAGTCTAGAGTTGTATAATAAGACTTTTTGGCCCATATCAGACTTTCTTCTTTGAATATGCATGTCGTGCCACTTTTTTGGTACACTCCTAGTAGAGCTTTACATTCTCATAGGCTTCTAATCGAAATTCATCAATTTCATTCAATTGAATTAATCTCTTTCACCACCTGCTTTCAAATTAAAATTTAAGTTTTTGACTGCCCAATAAGTACGGTGCTCTATTTCAACTTGCATGGGCACGCTTTCCCAAAACTCAAGTGATAAGGAGGCAAGCCTATATGTGTTATGAAAGTTGTTATGTAAGCATACAAAACATCGTCAAGCTTCTTCGATCAATCCTTTCTCGAAGAACTCACTGTTACCTCAAGTATCTGCTTTAATTCTCTATTGGAAATTTCAACTTGCTTGCTAGTTTGAGGGTGATAAGGAGTAGCTATAGGCGCAGGATACCATATCTAGCCAATAATGACTCCAATTGTCGATTGCAAAAGTGTTTGCCCCCATCACTTGTGATAGCTTGATGTGTACTATAACGGATGAAGATGTACTTCTTTAGAAACCTAATCACCACCTTAGCATCGTTGTTGGCAATGCTACTGTTTCTACCCATTTGGAGAGATAATCAACTGCAACTAAGATATACTAATTTGAGAACGACGGAGGGAATGGCTCCATAAAGTCAATCCCTCACACGTCAAAAAGCTCCACCTTTAGAATGCTATTTAAAGGCATCTCGTTCCTTCCAAAGATATAACCTGTGTGCTGGCATCTGTCATACCTCTTCACAAACTCAAAAGCATGCTGAAAGAGTAAAGGCCAATAGAACCCAGACTGTAAAACTTTTGCAGTTGTCTTTAATGCACTAAAGTGTCTTGCGTATGCAAATAAATGACATTGCTCCAGTATTCGAGATACTTCATCATCAGGAACACATCACCGAATAATCTGATACATCCCTCACCTGTAGAGAATAGAATTCTCTTAAAAATTATATTCAAGACAGTGAAAAATTTCTTTCTTGGATGACTTGAATAATCCAGTAGAATGATAAAATTGGCCAAATATTACTATATCAGCATACCAAGTGTAACGACACGGATCCCACTTAACGGGTTATCCCGACCGTTAGATCGACGACATACTGTTCCCAATGTACCAACATGGGTCTTTT